>DWHP01000802.1:0-17949 GCA_018247895.1 Parnassius honrathi
ATGCTGCTGCCCATCTCCTGCCTGTCTCCCTCTGTCGCCTCTTACGACACCCACGGGAAGATATGGGGTAGTGGATACTCTCAACCGCCACTACACGGCAATTATAATAAATACAGTTAATTTTTACATTCTTACATAATCAGTTTCAGATGTCTAGCTAAATATATATCATAGTTTACATTACTACACTTGAATATTGTCCAGGATATGCTAATCAATCAATCAATACAAACAATGTTCACAAACAACCATGTTTATGCTATGTCAATATTTTGTAAATCGATTTTCTATAAAAAAAATGCAAAAAACACCAATGGGATGTTCCGGAACCAGAACCTATTTTACAAAGCAGCGAGACATGTATTCCATACGTTTTCTTAGGCGAAGAGGCATTCGCGTTATCTAAGAATTTGATACGCTCATACGCAAAACTCGCAAACTAGGTAGTCTTACCCGGCCCGTGTAGTGGCGGAATAGTATACTTACTATTCCATATCTTCCCGTGGGTGTCGTAAGTGGCGACCGAGAGAATCTGAGGCAGAAGATGGGCAGCAGCATCTTTCTGATATCAGCAAAAAGCAATAAAAAAACTGCAGTTGCCAACCCACTCGCCAAGCATGCCAACTATGGCAATATACCCCCCATGAGCGAAAATACAAATAAACGGCCCCAAGGCCTGGCGTATCCGCTATTCGTAACTGCGGGACGGCTACCGCCTAAGACGACTCGACTTGGCAACATTAACGCACTGTTATACGGGGCATCGTAAACAAGTTAAAAAAAATACTTTTTTAAAACACAAAGTAAATAGTAATATTTAGGGATTGAATTTGTTATAATTTTTGATTGGCTCTGAGTCAAAACTGGCAGATACGCCATAAAATGGAGATGGTAGATATTCAGCGGTTTGACAGAGACTGACTCGTCCCCGGGAACGGGAGGCAATGTTGTATTTAAATGATGACAGGGCAGCTAAGAGGAAATTTATGTAATCAATTATTATTCATGATAAAGGCTTATCCCTAGGATTTGAAAACCGTAGCATCCCCCCGATTTGGAGTACACTACACCCTTAAAATAAAGTTTATACTTAAGATAAAGAAATATGAGTCAGCCGATTCGAAGAGAGGATCACGTGTTAATGTTTGAGGGGTTAATGTCATCTAATTCTATTACACTATTTTTAGGAGTTTTATTTTCTCTAGATTTCATTATTTTCTTATGTATGTTCGTTTCATACACCTTATGAATAATAAAGCACATAATTAAAATTGTAATTACAATTGTGATACCTGAATAATATTTTTGTTGTAAAACAAAATGTGGTTTTTCAATTATAACATTAAGGTTTTTCAGGATCATCATAAGCTAAGGAATCTAAGTTTACATTCTTAAGATTAACTACGGGTTAGTTTGATACAACGTTATTATACGCTGCAATATTACAAGAATAATTTCAAATATTAAAATTAGATACTTTCACTTGAACTTTACGATTTTCATGCGGTGTAAATCTAGTGTCCTTGCAGTAGGCGATACATTCAGAAGGTAAGTACAATATACCATTTCCACTAAATTAAATAATCTTGGGAATTATTATATTCAAAACTTTATATATATTATATTATATTATAGTTTTTTCTGACATTACAAATAACCATCAATTATAGCGTAGAGGCAACCAGATGCTAACGTGACTATGAATAAGTTTGGTTTCACAAATCGAAGGTATTGAAGTAAGTAAGCCGTGGTAGCTCAGATGGTTACACACGCTGTAAATATAACAGATCGCGAGTAACCCGGGTTCGATCCCCGCCGGCACCAATGAAATTGTTAATAGTAATTTTAAGTGATGATTTACCACGTGCTCGGCGGTGAAGGAAAACATCGCGAGGAAACATGCATGTCTGAGGAATAAGAAAAAAAAATATTTCGAAAACATGTGAAGTTCGCCAGCACACATTGGGGCAGTGCGGTGGACACTTCCTTGCCCTAAAACCCTCTCAGAAATGAGGGGAGGACTGTGCCCAGCAGTGGGACGTATATAGGCTGTAACTTTACCTTACTGAAGTAAGTACTTTTGTAATCATTTCAGTCATACAGGAAGGCGTCGCGGAAGAGGTATACACTATTGGTGTTTGAGAAAGGTAATGATCATTGTTTTATTACTATACAATAATCTAGATTATCTAACTTACAGTACATTTAACTATCTCTGCTTCATCATCATCATCACCATTACAGACCTTTACAAGTCTACTGGTGACGTAGGCCTCCCCCAAGGAATGCCACAAAGCACGATCCTGAGCCACCTGCATCCATCGACTTCATGCATGTCTTACAAGGTCGTCACTCCATCTAGTGGGGGTTGACCATACACTACGCCTACCGGTACGAGGCTGTCACTCGAGAACATTTTTTTCCATCGGTTGTCGGTTCTTCGAGCTATACGGTCGGCCTATTGCTACTTCAACTTACCAATCCGTCGGGTTATGTCGGTTACTCTGGTTCTACTGCCGATATCCTCATTTCTAAGTTTATTTCTCAGAGAAACTCCGAGCATAGCTCTCTCCATAGCTCGCTGAGTGACCGTGAACGTCCTCATATGGTCAGCAGTGAAGGAATACATCTCAGATCCATAAGTAATCACTGGCACCATGCACTGGTTGTACAATCTAATTTTCGGGGTTTGAGGTATACTTGAAGAGAAGATGTGTCGTAATTTGCCGTAAGCTGCCTAGGCGAGTTGAATCCGTAGATTGACTTCTCGGTCAAAGTGAACTTATCTACTCGGACAATTTGTCCCGGGTAAACGTACTCGTCAACAACTTCGGGGTTGGTGCTCCCAACAATTACCGGCATAGGTGTGACATGAACATTTTATATGATTTTTGTTTTGTCCGTGTTCATCTTAAGACCTATCCGGTGGGTATTGACGTCATTGTTATTATAGTGCTTAAGTTTTCCAGCGATTCTGCCATAAATACTATGTCGTTGGCAAATCGAAGGTGAGTGATGTACTCGTCACTGATATTAATACCGTATCCTTCCCAGTCCGGTAGCTTGAAAACCTCTTTCAACGTAGCGGTGAAGAGTTTCGGGGATATAACGTTACCTTGTCTTACACCTATCCGCAATTGGATTGGTTTCGTATTCTGGTTCTGTATTCGGATAGTCATCGTAGCCCTACTGTACAAATACTTCATCACTTCGATGTACCGGCAATCAACTTGGCTCCGCTGAATGGACTGTAGCACTGCCCAAATTTCGACGGAATCGTGGGCTTTCTCTTAGTCAACATACGCCGGACAAAGTGGCAGATTTTATTCTTCAGAGTTCTTTCCTTCTCTAAGAGTTCTTTGTAGTTTTCGAGGTTACTTAGTGTAATATTTTAAATAATATACCGTGCGTTCGCTAAGACGTTTATTTCCCGACTCCCGCTGCACGCAGTGTTGCCAACAGCGCTGGCCCTAATGTCGCCGTTTCTCATGCATGAAGTAGCCTAATATCGCCGAATTTCGGTTGTAGTAGCCTAAAGTAGCCCAAACACCAATATATCAATATGAATAAAATAAAATATAGTTTTTATCATTTTATTTATAATATCTTCATAACACACTGATAAATAGGCATAAGATATCTTTAAAACACCTTAATGAACTTAAAGTTAACATTTTAAAAACTACATAAACATTATTTGTTTATGTAGTTTTTAAAATGTTACAAAAATTAAGATTATTTTGATTCGTCCTATGCTAGCAATAATAAGGCATCATTAAGACTTTCGCCGTCTTCAGTAGTCGTTGACGTGCTAGTACTGGCGCAAGATCCACCGGAGACATACATTTTTGAAAATTATTTCAACGACGGAATTACTCAAAGGTAATGAAAGGCATCGTATCGAAAACTCTGCTAGTTCTTTAAACATCGGGCTTCCACCAGCATTCTTCATTTTTAGCACTTGTATCCAAACATTTACAATGTCATTAGAAGAAGCAGCTGTTTCGATTATCTCCTCAATGCGCATAGTGCTTAATACGCGCCACTGGTTCATAACAGCTTCTCGCTCAATATTAGGATCACCTAACTGCCAGGGAAAATCTTTAATGTTGGGTTTGCCGGTTGAGAGGCATACGCTGCTTGGTGCAAAAAGTTCAATTTTTTCCATCACCGACGCATTAAGCGGTAACCTGTCAACTAATTCTCTTACTAAGCGTACAAGAAAAGCAGAACATCGTTGCTTCACTTCTTTGGCTTTGTCGGCAGAAACAGTCTTTTTTGCAAGTAAATCATTGAACTTTTCTCCAAAGTCGATTGAGTCCAGTGGAAGCAGTGAGTTTTCAAATGGAGCTCCGGCTTTTTCTAAAGCTCGCCTAACAGCTGCAATATCTGCTTCATGGAGCATTGATACAGAGGCATTTTCAGACAGACTTTGACTTCTCAGAAATATTGGTTTGAAAACACGTCTTGCAATGGAAAGTAAAAGAATCCGAAGATCGCTATATATTTTTGTGATATTTGCATCACTTGCTTGATATGTAATATTCACATTTGTTACTTCTTTTAATATCGGAGACAAAAACAACAAATAAAATAAATTTGTATCATCATTATACATGGCAGCAAGCTCCCTTGCTGTATAACATCTTTCTGATGATTTCACCACATTAAAGTGAGTTTTTAGCTCAAGCCACTGATTGATGTTTGTTTTAACAGCTGAATGAAACGCCAGCCATCTAGTTGCGGATAGCTGAGTTAGTTTCAAGGGTTTTTTACCATCATTAATGGTTTCAAAAAGGTCTGATATATTTTCATTCGCAGTGGACTGTGGGCAAACCAAATTCTGGTTTCCCTAAGTAAACATTCCAGACAAGACGGTAATTCCGTGCACGCTTTGGAGGCACATAAACTAAGGGAGTGACACACACATTTCAATAGCTGTAAATGGGGTATATCTGCTTGTAAGAGAGTGAAAAGCGAGTTATGTTTGCCACAAAGGTTACTTGCTCCATCAGTTCCTATTGCAATTAGATTTTGAAGATTCAAACCCATTTTAGACATAAAACTCTTAAATGATGTATATAGGCCGCTAGCTGTTGCTTCAAATACTTCTTGAAAGCCTAAAAAATCAACAACTATTTTTTCTAGTATCGGATGCCATGTACTTTTCTGTTGTTACGTCTGTGGATTCTTCCAGTATAATAGCGTAGCTCTGGTTACCAACTTCTAAAAGTTCCTTGAGCATGGCTGGTTCTAGAACATTTTTTATAATGGCCGAACACTTTGGTCTATGTAATTGAATGTTTTCAATAGGACTCCCTGTCCCACAGGTTTTTAACATATCTGTCAGATGATCAATGCTGCGTATGGAGCTGTGAGCAGTGACATAGACAGATATTTGTATGTCTATTATTTTTTCTTTTGATGAACTGTTACTAATTGAGGAGTAGCCAAATGATGCAAGCTTGTGTTGCTTTTTTGAAAAACTTAATTCTTTGTCTTTATGTGTTTTAGTTTTCATGTGCTTTTCTAAATCCGTTTTGTGCGCACGGAGTGGTGTGATACATAATTTACAAAATACCTCACCTTTACCACTATCCGTCAGTACAACAGGTGCTCGACTAAGCCAATCTGTAAAAGAAATTGAACTCAATAATACACTAGGCAGTAGGTATGCATATATTGTATGTACCAGATAGGTATGGTACTAGTGGTTGATAACCAGATCATATTTCTTGCTATTTGTGCAGTTTCAGTCTACCTAATACATCTTAACTAGACTGGGTAAATATTAAAAAAATGATTGTGAAACTAAAAACCACGACTTTTAATTTAGTCTGGAACACAGGTCTGGAAGTAGTAAGACCATGTAACAGATAATATACCTACCTACATCACACAAAACAATGATATAAAACGGTACTTTAGTTTTTACTTACTTTTAAATGCTGGCAGTTTTTCCCATTCATCACGATAATGCTTGATATATTTACCATGTTTACCCATTTTACAAAACAAGCACAGGAGAAGTTGTACAAAGCGAAAGTGACCAAGGAATAACCGGAATTTATCTGAACTATTTAGTCAGTACAACACAGATAATTGCGGTAGTCATTATTCATAATAGAATACATGTAAACCTATTGCATTCTAAATTTGGTTACATAATAGCTAAGACAAATTCAGGGTATTCCCCGAAAATAACCAATCACAAACAAATAGGGTGACCATCTCAATATCAAATTGTACCAACATTACACACACATACACGGCCGTATGCCTGTTTACATACTAGGTAGTATAAAAAAAACTTGTTCCTAGAGTAGCCTAATAGATTTTTTCGTCGCCGATTCTCGTTCTGAGTAGCTTAAATGGCGAAAAATCGCCTACGTTGGCAACACTGCTAAGGACTGGCAATATGGGCATGAGTGGCTGGCCACATACTCGCGCAAACGCGGTCCGGCCTTTCCAGCATATATACAGTAATCTATGGTCCAGTCCAGTCCAGTTCGAATTGAGCGTTCGTTACGGAAGGACGTCACATGTCATTTAAAAATCATAAATAGTGTACCTATCTCCATCATTGAGCCATATTATCACATGAGTAAAGAATATACAGAGAAAAAGCTATCACGACGACGACAACGTATATTTCTTTTTACGACATTGATTTAATTAGCTATATATAGGTACTAAATATGCATAGGGCGCACGCCGCCACAGCTGTGGCCACAGTTTCAACATCCATTGTGTTGCAAATGCGAGCAACTTAGTGCGGAGCATCGCGATTAATTGTGCCAGTAGAGCAGTCAATGGAGCAGAGTGATAAGTCACGTTGAGAGCATGGTGTGGCCGAGCCATTAGACTGATAAGAGGATGCACCCAGTAACAAGATACAGCAACAATAGAATCGCAATCAGAAATAGTTGTAATTATTCGCTGGCGGAATGTCTAGACGTAATGGCTAGCATCTCTCAACTGAGCCTTTTCCGAAATGGAATCCCGAATCGTAATTCCGAATGCATGTGGCCGGCCTTACCTAGCAGATAGTCAATTACCTACGTACGATAGTATCGTAAGACACTGAGGTTTTGTCACAATTGTATTTTTGTTTCGACTTTCAACTAATTCCACACATGCGTGGACATATAAAATCGCACCACAATTTTACGTAGGTACATATTGAAATCCAATTCAAACCGAGGTACACATCGCTAATAATAAATTAGCAGAAATTAATAAACGCCTGCTTAACTTGACTCTTTTTCTATGGACAGAGCATAGAATTAGAATATATAGGTACTCTAATATTATCCTAAGTTTATAGGACATAGCATGGGGACAGAGTATAGTTTAAGCAACTTCTTATTAGGTTGTGAGTATAGGTACCAATTTTTTTGTTAATTATTATTGATATTTTAAGTCTGAGAAGTAGTACTGAACTTTTAAACAGAAGTTATTGTATTAGTCGAACTTTTTAAAATCTATGGAAGGTTTGATTTTAACATGGAGGTGTTCTCTAACCTCCATGGTATGGAGTACTTCTGCTACTTCTACACTCCATACTACATGGATTTTAAGCACAAATTCATGGAGTACATATAGAGGTAAATTAATAAGTTTTCAACTATAAGAGAATGTGCTTCATATTGCTCATAGATGGCGCAAAAATATATTTAAAACGCTTGTAAAGCATTTGATTTTGATTTTAAGCCGGTTCTAAAAAGAATTAAAAATGTGAAAATATTTAAAATAACATAATAATAATTTCTTATTGTTTTAAAGGAATGTAATATTATTACCATGTGCATCCCTGTAGTAAGCGTGAGTGACGCTACGGAAGCGCTCTTGGCCTGCCGTGTCCCAAATTTGAAGCTTTACTTTGACGCCGTCTACTGTAACTACCTTATTCTGTGAACAGATGACGTTAGTAGTAGTGAAAATAAAAATATAATAATCTTATTCTACTTAGCTAATTATACTTTTTACTACTTTTAGACTACCGATTACAAAATAAATACATATTTCACCTTTAGCTACAATAAGTTTTTGTTATCTTTTTATATTAATAATATTAGTGATAACAAATCTAAATCACCACACATTGATCATGTTGTGATGTTGAAAATAAACACACAGTGAGAAAAGTATTATAGGTCATAGTATTGAAATTATTGTAGATATTATTATCATTTCTTAATACCTATGCAAAATTTCAGAAAATTCACACATCTGGAAGTGTATGAAAACTGAGATAATATAAAATTCTATTTTTTATACATACAGGTCAAGCCAATATAGAGGGCGTAAAAATTGGTGTATGACCACACACAGTTTATGAAAGTATTGGTTTTATATTACTATTCATAAAAGTGATAAGAAAATAATATTTAGTGACTCAGATCAACAAAGACATTTGCAAATACATTAACTGTATTATGTTTATCTAAAATCATTAACGTAATAAATAATTCTTATTCTAAACAAATTTATAAAAATGTTAGAAAATTTTGGCGACTCGTCATGTTAACAATATTTTGATATATGTAGAATATGGGTTACAAACGTGCACAGAGCCCACCCGATGGTAAGTGAATGATGTAGCTTATAGACGACACCTAAGTACCTACATCTATCATCGATTAAAAATGTAGAAGTGTTGTCTCTACTGGGGACTAAAATAGAATACCTCGTTATCTGTAAAAAAAGGTCTCCGGTTCGGAAACCAGAGTCGGGTTCTCTGCACCCACAATACGAAACACAGAAGCGTTAATCTGCTACTTTACGCCGGTAATCTGTGAGAGCGTGGTCCTTCTCAAGATCCCAAGTAGAGCCGACTCATTCGCGATGTAGCTAAGTAAAATATACTAGCTGCAGAGTGGCTCTACCACGTTAAAAAATACTTAAAACCTTAACAAGCACATAGTCATTACCTAAACCACTATTTTAACCCTCGACGAAAAAAAGGCGATTTATAAATTTGACCGCAATGTGTGTGTCTGTCTATGGCACTTTTTAAACGGGTGAACAGATTTGGGTGCGGTTTTTTTTAAAATTTAGAAGCAGGTTTTCTAGTGTTGATTCTTAGACATGTTTTATCAAAATGGGTATGGCCGTTTGAAGATCATCAGCTTTTTCTTTGTGTCGGGGGTTTTTAAAATTTTCAATTTAAGTTATTGTGTTTAATATTACCTATATCATTATTTAGATGTTCTTACATTATGCTTAATAATAATAACAAGAGATGTGGAGATATGTACGTATGGCATAAAATAAATGTTAAGAAAACCTTTTCTTCTAAAATAATAAGACCAAGTAGGGATGTTTTTTTTTAGTTGGGTTTAAAAGCGTTATTTTTAATCTAAACTCTTGGTAAATAGTAGGTAGCTACATTTATTTCAATAATCTTGAGGCTTAGATAGTTTATAAAGGGACCCACTTACATAAGAATTACATTATTGGCTGTATTGTAGCGGCGTTAGAGTTCATTTCGTCTAACTGGTGTCGCAAGAGATTCTGGGAAATTCTAGGAGATTCTCATTGCTTCCGATAGATGGCGGTATAAGTATGTAATAATTTCGTACGCCAGATTCAAAATATCCAAACCGGCAATGGGAAGATGGTGCGAGACGTCTAGTGCTACGATAACTCATTCACTTGCCAAGCGTTACGATTTAGGCTCATCCCTTGCAAGAGAGGCCCATGGTGAAGAACAAAAGAGAATTATTTACATCGCTTGGCAGTATAGCAACTGTAAGACAAATTATTGAACTTTATTTCGAGTTTTAGACTATAATGTCCGTTTTAAGCACAATTAAAAATTTTACAAAAACAAAATAACACAAAGATAAAAAAAAAGAAATAAGGCATAACAGCATTTTATATTAAGTTATCACGACGACCTTAATAGCAGTCGACGACAGATGCAATAAATCAACCGGTAAAAACTGCAAACAAAAAGTTCCCCTGTAATATAATAAATCACACACCGTTGGAGTCAATTCCATCACAGCTGCGGGTTAGGGGCGGGTACGGAAAAAGCGCGCCAAACTTCAACACCAATAGCGTGCTGGCAACCGGGCTGCGTGTATCCGTGACTGGCCCGTTGCGACCGAACCCTTAGTTATTATTAGTTAATTGCCTTTTTTATTCTATAATATGATTTGAGAAAAACAATATTAGTTAAATACCTTCCACTTAAAGTTAGTGTCTTTTTTATTTGCTTTAAAATATTTTATTCTTATCTTTTCTTCATATATTAAATTTATAATAATATACTTTTACCGCTTTTTTTTTAAATAAATTAAGTAGAACGTAGTAAAGGTTCTATCAAAGCTATTATTATATCCTACAGTTGGTACCCGGTGCATTGCTGCCGCAGAAGTAATATTTGTGGAATTATCGTTTTAAATTTAGAAGGGCGTTTGTTTAGAGGAATCGTAATACATTCATTAAAATTGAATGATATGACTTTCAAAGGAATTTGTCGGTACGATACGCGTGCCACCTACTCTTTGTTAATTGTACTACGCCTATAACCTTCGCGCAAGTGCTAGCAAATAGCAATAGGTTGACAGTTTTACGGTAATCTATTGAACACCATGGCAGCGCGCAAAATATGAACAAACAACAACATTTTTTTAAAGGTATTAGATATACTGAAAAAAAATGAATTTATCGTGTGATGTATCATTTATAAATCTTTGCTTAACAATGTTTTTAAAGATTTATATTTTATTTAATATTTAAGAAAATAATGTTGTTGAAGAAGAAATGACATCGCTGTAATATCGCATCTTGTAGGTATAGGCTTATACCCGGAAGTCGATGCCGACGGTCGAAATGTAGTTTCCGGAGAGGAATGTGCCATCACGGAAGCGCACTAGCATGCATGTCTTGCCAACGCCGCTGTCGCCAAGAAGCATCACCTGAATATATAATATAAAACCATAAATTCGTAAAAGAGAAAGGTTGTTAAAATTTAGGATATCTACTATATTAAATTAAATGTTATCACCATCTTGATAACAGCTCTTCCTCTTTTTTGTATAGTGGTCGTTAAAGGGGTTACTGATCATGAGGTCCCGGGTTCAAACCCCGGGTCGGGCCAAAATTTGGGTTCAGTAGCACCCCAGGGTCGGGAACTTTTGCTCCTGACCTCTCTACGGCCGTGTGTGAGTGAGGATATAGAGAGTGCACCTGTGCTTGCGCATATAATTACGGGCACTATAATCCTATCCTGCGCGGACGGCTAGTCTTCGTTCAGACTGGCCGCCGTGACCGAAATTCGGCTTAGAGGACAATATTATTAATAGTATAGGGATACCGATGGCGAATTTAAAATCGAGGGTTCGAATCCGCTATTCGACATCTGAAACACTCCTAACACAGAACATTTAAGTAGTAACTTCGCTAGTATTTTTGTTCGATAAAAGATCATTAAATGAATATCATCATCTTCATGAAATGCTATTTTATGTTTAAAAAAGATAAAACGCACGCAGTATATAAAATGTGTGTTTTTTTCTATCTTATTCGATTAAAGATAAATAATAAAACAAACCTTTCCAAATACATCGTATTTGTCTTCTTGTTTGTTCTGCTGCTCCCACGTTTCTGTAGGCGACGGAGGCTCACTGTGAGGCATGACTCCAACTTCTTGGTCACTTTTATCGTCATCTTCTCTCGCCTCCGGCATGTTCCGTGCCCATGTCGGCCGGACTCTTCCAATTACCACTCGCTTTTCCATCTGTCTCTTGTCAAGCGCGTTTGAATTCCACATTCTGATTGCTTCCAGTTTTCAAACTCAGATCATTTTATTTTTTAAACTTGATGTCACAGAGTAAAGATTGTCTTTTGTCTGTCACTCACACTTAATAATTTCTTTTTTTTTTAGTTATGCTTAGATATGCAGCACAATAATATTCAGTAGATTATGTTTAAAAAATCTAATAAGATCACAACAAAATGAATAATTAGGTACCTAATATAATTTTAGTTACGAGTATTTATGTCCCTCATCATCATCACAATCATCATAATCGTCATCATTACATTCCTTCTCAAGGCTACTGCTAAACAGAGGCATTCTCCAAGTAATGCTACGAAACACGGTCTTGAGTTAACTGCAACCAACGATTTCTTACCAGATGTCACTACACCCTAAATTATGACAATACAGTCATTCGTTTGTTTCAGTTCATTAAAAGACCACGCTTTGCAGGCGGGTTGACAACCCCATATTTTTATTACTGTTGAACCTCAGCAGCCGAACCACGAGTTGAAAACCTCTCCGTTCCGTTTCCTTCATATCTCACCTTCATCGCTCGAAATCTGCGTCTTCGACAAGTCGAGATAATTAGTATTTTTTTACAAAGTACCTTAGTAGGTATATAAATTCATTATATTTGAAATTCCATCCAATTCCAGAGGTCTCATATCATAGAAACAACAGGAGATATGGCAAGGAGGCGTGGCGCTTGCGAACGCATCTGGCCGCAAATAGGCCTGATGCCCGTTTCAGTAATTACTAATTAGTCGAATGTCAACTTGCGACGTCTTCACTGCTCGAGATTTTTGACAAAATGCCGCGATGTTCAGTGATTGTTTGCAAAAATAACAGCTGTATTGTGAATTACACGAAAGATGGCGTCTCATTTCACACGTAAGTACTAGTAAATATTTATGTTTTTCTTATTAAATTCATTAAAACATTAATTCGTGATACTAGAAACACGATGCAAAACCAAATCAAATGTTTTCATTAGGAACGAAAACCATGGCTTGCTTAGTACAAATTGATAAGTGATTTGGCTGGTCTATTAGCGCAATGGATAAGTGTTTTACTGATACCCACAGTCACACGATAGTTTCGTGAAGCGGCCGCTGCCGGCTTTTGTGAGTTAGATATGTGATATGATGTTTGTGGTCGTCGATTTTATACGATTCTGCTAAGTACAAATGATTATGTACGATACAACTAATTATTATAAAACACAATTTGATACTACAGTGTAAGGAACTGCACATTTTATGGCGTTATTGAGAGTTGTCGTTAAATGAAGAAAGTATGTACTTTTTATTGCTTCATATTGACTGAATAAATAATATTTCTTAATTACTCGTGTTATCTTTTATTGAATCAATAGCTAATGGCAATATAATATAGGTAACTAGGAACTTCGGAAACCGAGCATTACATAGCTGATAAAATGTAAAACAACATGCGTGCAGCTCACACGCGACAGAAGTGAAACCTTCAAATAAATGAAATATAAAATACAAATACTTTACAAATAATTTAAACTACAAATTTGGCATAAAATATAAGAGAGAAGAAGAAGTCTTCGACATTGTTAACGTACTTTTAAAAGTACGGGACAGCCACTTATTTTTACGTTTAATAGATTAATTTCCCTTCGAATGTTTATACTCTTTTCGATATACCTTACATAGTACTCACTAATTACAAAAAGATTTATATCCATTTTACCTATTACGAAGTTGAGGTTTGGCCGTTCTTCACTGCTTGTTTATTCCATAGACACACGACACCTTCTTACCTTGTTGAACAAAACGCATAAGCGACGCCGTTTCGGCGGCGGTTACGACTTTTTTCTCGCGAGCATTGAGCTATAATTCAGAGTTCATTAGTGAAGCAAACCGGAGAAGACTACAAAAGCACAAAAGCTGTATTTCCGACCAGTGGGTTGGTTGATTGAGCTAGCAATTTTGTTTCCAATACGAAATCCTTTTTAATCGCGTGACAAATATGTGGCCAACCGTTTCATTCCGCTTCCGAATGCAATTTCAGGGATAAAAGAGATTGTAATCTGTTTTACTTGCGCCACAAAACAGTTCGATTTTATGTATAAAATGTTTGTGGATACACACTTTATCATCATGAATATATACTACTTGAAAATAATTACATGAAAATATCAGATAATAGATAAATCGAGTATCATCGAGTTCAGAAACGTGATAGACTCTGCGCTAATTATATTGTAGATTACTGGCATATAATAATTTTACGTAAACATTACGGAAAAATAAAATATTACATAAATCCAGTTTTATTCTATCAACGGGTTTAGAGACGCCGTAGCCTCTGTGCTACCAATATATATATACGAGTATAAACGGTGTGGGCAACTTTAATAACCTCACCGCTGGAAATCTTCACCGATTCCAATGAAATTTTCAATTGTTATTGCATTGCTGATTTGCCATGTATGCTCGACAGTGAAGAAAAACTCTTAGATGTACGTGTAAGAAACCAAAATATTTTGAAGTTAGATAAAGTCTGCCACCAAGCTCTGGCGCAACGTGGAGGACTAACCACTCCAACAATCCTCTCAGTAATAACCGGTGGCCTTTACAGAACAGCGAAAATTTTAACTTTACCCATCCTATCAAAAGTCTTCTCCTAAACATAGGCCTCTCTCATAGAAGGGATATTTGCACTAGTTACCACACTTGGCATGCGGGGTGGCAAGCACGGTTTTTTTTATTCTGCTGTTATTAGAAGTATACTGCTGCTCACCTTCTGGTTTGGATTCCCTCTGTCGCATCCTACGACGACTTACGACACACACAGGATAATTTGGGTTGTACATATTCTTACACCGCAACTCCACGGGCTGATGCTTGATTATTTTTCTTTTTTATCCACTCATAAAAGTCTGCTGCCGGAACTCTTTACGTTTGGATCTCCATCTACTATGGATCTCTCCCCTTGCAGTGCCCTTGGCTCCGTAGTAAGTGCCTTAATTGTCACGCTTGGTATGTGGAGTAACCTCCACAGTACCAGATATCTCGCGCCTTTGATGTGCTGCCCGTCACCGGTCTGGGTATTTTACGCCTGGCATGAACGGTATAGTTATGCCGCAATTTATCTAAAGCCGTAATATTTTTTCTGGAACTTCTTCAAAATAACTTCAACGACACCTACGGGATTAAATGGGATAATTACTTTAAAAAGGGGTACAGCTAATTGAAAAGTTAAGTTTTGAAACCAAGTCAAAGGCCTCAAATGAAAGTACTCAGTAGAGCATATGATGTGTTGGCACCGTACTCAGACAACTCTAGCGGACGTTACGCAGGACACTAATTTAACATCGTCCGTTCATTACAATATCATGCCTCGTAACCCACTAAATGCTCTCTCTTGAGGCCTTAACAGAAAGAAAAACGGAAATGGAAATAGAAATAGGAATAAAAGTAGTAGTCGTAGCAGAAGTACAGGGTAGAGTCAGAAGTGGAGCTAAATAAAAGGTAAAAAGAAGAAGAAAGTGAAATTAAAATAGGTAAGAAATAGACGTTATATATAAGCATACACGTGTCACGCCATTCACACAGTTTTTACACTAAAAGGAAGGCCAATATTCTTCAAAAATGTCGACGCGTCGACACGCATGCATGATATCCCACTAAGTGACATAAAATAAAGTTTCAAAGGATGCTAGCCATCAATACAGGGCATAATTTTAGTAATCGAGTATGCACAACCAGCACAGGTGCATTACTCGAGGCTACTACTAAGAAATCAGGTTCAGGACCAACGACATTACGAGCTTTCCGAAACATGATGGTGAAACACCGCCAACTTTCTGACTTCTGACTGCTACTGTGAACTTCATGTCCCAGAAACTCATCAACTAATTTTTCCTGGGATATGGACTCGCAACCACATCGTCAGCAGCCCCATTTAAGACCTCTTACCAATGAGTCAGTCTTGTTTTGATTAACATGACAGCAGAGTGAATGTAAAACCCTGGTGAGAATCAATCAGACAGCAACTGTGATATATTTTTGTACTATGGTTATATTATGTTTCCTAAATAGGATACCTTCTATTTTATACGTGATGGGCAAACTTTGTACGCCTTATTAGGCATATTATACGCACGGGTGAGCAAGAGAATTAGAATAAGTCATTGAAGTTTATATAAAGAAAAAATTTATTACAGAAAGCTAAAATCAATGTATAGTATATGTAACAAAATACATAAAATAAAATAAAACCTTAATTATTTACAATCATGTCTATAGTCATTGGTCAAACAACAGCACAGAATGGAGAACTTTAAAAATGTTGCCAGCAATTCAATACTGTGAGTTCATAGCTCATTCTATCAATTTTTCAACACTTCATTTTGCGTGATTAATAATTTGTCGTTTCAGTAGTCTGTGAAATGTGCTTCAAATCAAAAATGCGTTTATTTTACATTTTATTTATCTTAATTTATTTGGAAAATGAACATAGATATATCACAAAATTATTATTATAACAAAATTAGTTTTCGCATATATTATTGAAACACCTATTTCAACTGTTCTCATTGCTAGTGAGCAATCAATCTAAGAAAACGAAACTCAGCTAACTACATACTCTCGCGTACAACTACGCATCTACTCGTATGTAATGGTGCATTTAATATCGAATTCGGGAAAGTCATCGAGTTTTCTTATGTGTTTTGGTACATTACGCATGTTATATATTAGGTATCTGTGTTTTATATATTAATTTGCAGCTCAGAGGATATTACATAGTACTTAAACTGTGAATTGCAGGTAACTCTCTGCAAGAGGTGGAGAGAAATAATGTATTAATATTTTTTAGTCACAGAGCCATGCTGCAGCTATATTATTGTAGTAGCATGAAGGGGTCGGCTCGACTGGGGTAGCATCACGCTCTCAAAGAATACCAGTACGTAAAATAGCAGATTAACTCTGATGTGTTTTGTATTGTCAGTGTTGAGAATCGGGGACCCACTTTACTGGATACTCATACCACCTCACTCCTTAGGCTAGATAACGTATCTGTACTTTGATTCTTAATTGAGGATAGATGTAGATGTTGATGAGTCACAGCATTCTCTTACTATCTGGTGGACTGCGTTCGTTCGTCATCCTTATACCTTTAAAAATCCTAAATATTTCAATTCGTTGTTAATAACGAAATTCTTAGGCGAAAAAAATAAATATATGGCTTTTTTCTTTGTCAACGATATTTTTTTTACAATCCACAACCATTTTCATATATAAAAGTTACAGAATGAGTAATGTTGCAAAACTCTTTTAAGAAACTGCTTGCTACTTGCATGAAAAGTATTTCAGAACTCGAAGTATAAGAAATAAACAAGAATAATAATGTTAAAGCATTTGAAATATAGAATCCATAATTCCACACCACGCCACACAGTCACATCGATGGCATAAAATCAGTCTATAAATCTTCTCCTTCATTATTATCATCAAGCTGTAATAGTCCCCTGCTAACATGGACCTCTCCTAGTATTTATCTAAATCGGCACCTTGAGGATTATCAATTGCAGTACCAGATGTTTCGCACCTTGAACGAATCCTGTCTGGGTGTATAAAGACTGGGGTTAAAATGATAGTTATACCGCTATCTATATAAGATATTTTTATAGAACTGAAGTCACAAATGAACTTGCAGAATATATGATGATTATTGGCTACTGAAGTCCATGTAGCCAACTTTTGTACCATACAGCTTATATCGATTTTATACTTTGTGTAATCGAAATATTTTGGTAAACACTAGATATTAATTTTTTCTCTGTAGGTGACACTACCTGCTAAAAATTCAGGAATACAATTTACTTTCTTTCATACTTATTGGTGCAGTGTCGTCTTCTAAAATTAGCTTAAAATATATAAAACAGCCTGAAAATCGGTAAACTGAAGCTGGTATGACTCGACTATATATTTTCTTTCCGAGGAAATTACTGATGCCAGACATCTTTGTACGTCCATAGATAAACAATTAAAAATTCCTCGTATGTTTAAATAGGGAATAATAAAGAAAGGGGTTGATTAAAATATTTTATTTGCGACTAATTATCTACCTACCTAAATACATATGTGTATGTGTTTGTTTTTTATACACACATATGTATTTTAATATAAATATATATATAT
>DWHP01000803.1:0-17944 GCA_018247895.1 Parnassius honrathi
GCCCAGCGTGGCCACAAAGGCTTCAGTGCTGAGGGCACTCACAAGTTCCAAATGAACGGCCGTAGTGGAGAGGCACATGAGACGCACAGGTAGGCCTTATGTTAACACGTTACGAAAATCGGAGGACTTGACGAGGAAGAGGCAAGCAAAGTCTGTTAGAAGTCTGCAGAAGCTAGCGACGTTGAGCGTAAACACCCCCACTAAATGGAGTGACGACACAGTTAGACATGCAGGAAGTCGATGAATGCATGTGGCTCAGGACTTTTTTACTATACTCCTTAATTACTTCCTAACGAGATCGGATGATCCATTCTATAAGGACGTCATTTCTGGTGATAACAGGCTAACTCGTCTTTCCTTAGCCAACGAGTAATAGCAGGACCCGGTACTACAGAGCATTTCCGACCGTGAGACCGTATGTAAAGGGAGAGAGCTCCACAAGAGGTTCTAAAAGGCTCTACATGAGTCTTTCGTAGATACGGTTACCTACCTTTACTGACAACAGTTCGTTGACCTCTTTGGGGCAACCGAGAACTTTGTCTGTGCTATACAGGATCAGGTTATTAAGACCAACAACTATCGGAGATACATCGTAAATGTTGGCGACATTGAGATTTGCCGAGCTTGTCGCCATCCCGTTGAGTCACTTACGTTGATTCATTTACGGTTATTCGGCTTTTTCTAATGTTGAGTACTTGCACAGACACAATGTAGTAGCCAGGATTCCACACATGGAGCTCACTCCAAAAAATGGTCTCGTGGATCGGAAACTGCCTTATTATAAGTACTTGCTGGAAGCCGTGCTTGAAAATGACCGCGCCATACCGTAGTGGGACCAGGCCATCATAACAGACGGGACTCTTCCTGCGAATAAGCCTGATATTGTGCTGATGGACCGGGTATAGTCAAAGATATTTTTGTTTGACATTACCATTCTATATTCTATATAACGATAACCTCGTGAAAGTTGAAAGAGATAAGCAAACAAAATATCTGGACCTGGCTCACGAGTTTAACGACATGTGGGGTGGTAGAAGCTGGTAGAAATTATTCATGTGGTCGTCTCTACGAACAATCTAATCCTTGTCAGCCTCTCTGGTCATCTAAAGCGACTGGGACTCCGTGACGGACCGCTCCAAGCTCAAATGCAGAAAACGGTACTCGTCGATACCGCCCGCATCGTCCTCCGGTTACTTTCCCTTTCCCTCTAACCCTCGGCCGTTTGGTCTCCCCTGCCGAAGGCTTCTATCAAGTTGATTTTCATTTATTTGCATATTTGTTTATTTATCTTGTTACTATAATTAATGTATTTATGTATATTTATCATTTTCTTTTATATATTTATTCAGTTCAACCAAATGAGAATTCTTTATAAATACCTCCATAATAATAATATTATAATAGTACAAATAATAAGCTCGTGAGTCTTGAAATATCATTTTACTACCCGCTTTAAGATGATCTAATTTAATTTCATCCTCAACCGGCACATTGCGATCTTAAGTTGATGGAGAGCCATATAAATCTCACTCAGAATGACCGTCGGGGTATCACTGGAATATTGTTGAACTTTGTATACAATATTTAGTAAATTGCAAAAATAAAAACAGCAACAATATTTATACCCAGTTATGCAGTCTGGAAGTAGCCGTAATATCATAACAACCTGTTGATCCCAAATTGTCCCGACTAAGCTTTTGATTTTACATAGATCGTAAACAGATTATGAAGTGTAATGTTACAAAAGACACTGAGTCCACTGTATAATTGTTATTTTTGGTCAGATCTAGGTGTCGTACTTTCAGTCAAAAGATTTGTTTTGACCATCCTATAAAAGACTTTACAATTAGAATTATATTCATTACTGTTCTAATCACCTTGTTAAGGAAGTCAGTATTGCACTGAATTAGTTTTAATGAATTATTGTAATGAAATAGTAATAAATATCATAGAATATATTTGCTGTTTTTAAAAAAAGCTTCAGTATCGCTCCCTCAACTTAACTATATAACAAACATTTCTGTAATGTGACTGTTTAAATAAGTTGAAATAAATGTTGTTCTTTGTGTCTATTTTTTGACAACAAAATCATTCACACCATCTGAATGCTTGGCAGTACAACTTTTAAGCCTCAAACAAGCAACAAAAGCGAAATTTTGTGATTTTCTAGCTCGTAACAAACTGCTTGAGCTCGAAACGACTTCTAACACTTTGAAAATAAACTCACAGCAGCGCTCTTGTATGAACTTCAAGAAACTTTGTGTTATATCGCTCAATTAAGTTGGTGCGTTGTTTTCTAAACCTGACTTTAAATATAAGATTTCAAAGACTATTCAATTAAATAAAAACCTATACATTATTTATAGAACAAGGGTGACAAACGAGCACACTGTCCACCAGATTGTAAGTTGTTGTTAAAATGAAAATGCTTTGTTGCCCCTTAGGATTGAGATAGAATATTTCGTTTCCAGTAAAAAGTGTTTTCAGTTATCGAAACTCACCATGCGAAACACAGCATCATTAAGCTATTATTTCACGTTAGTATTCTGTGAAACATTAAAGAAAGCACCTGTGCTTGAGCACACTCGTTCAAGATAATCCTGGCCCGCGTAGATAGCTAGTCTCCATTGAGCCTGGCCGCCGTGACAAACATTCGGTCTGGAAGACATTCAGAGAACGCCACAAAGCGTTATTTCCGCAAACATTTTGCGTAACGAAGTTTAAATAAACAAATATTTCTCTGAATGTTGAGGTATACTCTGTAAAACGAAAACTCAATTATATGCAGACATATGATAGTAGATGTTCGTGCATTGGTCTGTACACGTATAGGTGGTTTGTGGTAATTGTTAAATTATATTGAAAATGTCAATCTTGTCAATTACTCTATAAAGTACACAAAAACATGCACAAACGGCGGCCTAGTTTGAACTGATTTCATTGGCATGTTTTAACTTTTAGCAGTCGTCTCAACTTTTGTCCTTATTAATCAAAGTCAGCCTGATGCATAATGGCAAAGCGAAGAAAAGTGATGGCTGGTAGATCTATCACCTAATTTTGCAGCTAATTAGCAGTGTTTGCACTGTTGTGTTCTGGTCTGAAGGATACAGGTAATTAGTATAATTACAAGCTGTGAGGATTTCTATCTTAGTACTCAGAGTTGACGACGCAGCCGTAGCATTCCTTCTTGGAAGTTGGCTGCAGGTGCCTCTTTAATTTATTTATAAATGTTTATACGTGGTAGAGCCACGCCGCAGCTATATTATGGTCGCACTAGGAATATGTCGGCTCGATCAGAGTAGGATCACTTTCTTACAGAATGCCAGCGTAAAATATCAACTGAATGTTTCGTTTTGTAAGGCGAGTATATTTAACCGGAGACACTTTCTACTTCAAATGAAGCACTTCTTCGTAATAACATCGATCTGCATTTTGGTCCTTAATTGAGGATAAATGAAGATGTTTATGGGCTACAGCACCCACTTACCATCAGGTGGACTGTCGGCTCGTTTTTCACCCTTATTCTTAAAAAAAAAACACGACGGGTTGCACTCCGGGAGTGCCGGCTGAAATGAAAACATGAATTGTGCATTTTTGATATTTTTATTAGGTTAGGGAATAATTTTGCACGAATTGCTTTAATTATCAGTATAAAAGTACTATCATTTATGTGGTAGAATGCAATATTTATTTATTGCGTTATCGTACACAAACATGACAATTTATATTTAATTAAAAAGTTAATCTCTCAGAAATCAAGCGCGGGCACACATTTTTGACGCGCCGTAGAAAGAGAGGGGGATACTTCCTCTCCTACACCGCGCCGTCTTACGAATTTTTGATCAGGACACGTGTCTTGACGCGAGTTTAACATGTTTTACCCTTACAAAAAAGTGTACAACGCCGCTAAAGAAGTTTTTAATTCAAAAATTGCAGTTGCTAACCCGCTTGTCATGCGTGACAATTATGGTGCTCTGTGTGGAAGACCTACGTCCATCTGTGGATTTTGATAATGATGAGTTAAAAAAAATTTTTCAATCGGTACACCGACTGTTTTTATACATTTCCCTTATACAACATTTTATCTTATATAAAGGTATTTGCATATGGAGCGTAACCGTGTAGTGGCGGTGTAAGAATATCCACTACCCCATATCGTCCCGTGGGCGAGGGTGAGAGGCGACAGAGGGAAATCGAAACAGGTGACGGGCAGCAGCGTCTCCCTGATAGCAACTCAAAATAATTTAAAAAAAAACTACAGTTACTACCTGCCTACCAAGCGTGGCAACTACGGCAAAATTCCACCTATGTGACACTATGGGTTAGGCCTATGTTCAGCAGTAGATTTTAATGGGTTGTAAAGGTAAATGTCAGTGATATGAAGCATGGATGGATGTGTAGTGTATGATTATGTTTGTGTCCAGCACGACGGGCACGCGGACGTGAACGCGCGCGGGCCGCTGGGCATGACGCCGCTGATGGTGGCGGCCATCCGCGGTGGCGCGCTGGACGCCGGCTCGGATGCCGAGGACGAGCACACCGCGCACGTCATCTCGGACCTGGTGGCGCAGGGCGCGCAGCTCAACGCCGCCATGGACAAGACCGGCGAGACCAGCCTGCACCTCGCCGCCAGGTACAGTACAACACGGTTTGGACGCCGAGGATGAGCACACCGCGCACGTCATCTTCGACCTGGTGGCGAAGGGCGCGCAGCTCAATGTCGGCACGGACAAGACTGGCGACACCAGCACGCACCTCGCCGCCATGTAACGCGGCCCTCGGGTAATGATGTCTGACAGGGAGGGGAGCTATCTACTAAATACTGGTATATTTAAAATAGCAGGATAATACTTCTGAATTTCGTGTGATCTGTAATGCTAAGATGCTTCTCAGTCTGTAATTACAATGACTCTATACCGCTTAGACAAGAAACAGCGATAGCTTTGTGGAAGTACCTATCGGGACGGACTCCTAGGTATAAAAAGAGTTCTTCTAGCAAAAATTATCAATGAATTCTTGCCCTTAATCTGTATTACTTAAACATAATTCTTGTATTAAAGATCACAATAAGAATCTTATCGGTTCGAAATGTAAAAAGGAAAAAAGTTGATTCAGGGCTGCGTACAATCTTATTCAAAAGTTGCTTCATATGCAGCAAAATGATTTTATTAAACAAGCATTTATTATAGATTGAAATTTAAAATTAAGCAACAATATTTAACAAATGAAATTAATTTATATTAACATTTTGCCTTTTACAGTTTAAATGAATATAATTTGACGAATCTTTAAAATAGATCCCGGCAATCCGTATAGTATATGTGCAATTATGTTAAATGCTTATTTGAATGCGAGTAACCATAGAACAATGTTTGACAGATATGCGAGAGCGGACGCTGCAAAGAGACTCTTAGACGCTGGAGCGGATGCGAACTCTCAGGACAACACGGGGCGAACGCCGCTGCATTCAGCTGTCGCAGCAGATGCCATGGGCGTATTCCAGATTCTGCTAAGAAATAGGGCCACGAATCTAAATGCCCGCATGCACGACGGAACCACACCCCTCATTCTTGCTGCAAGGTATTATACTGTTCCAATAGTTAAAATCTATTTTCTTCTGTTTTGACGTTCTTAACAAACTTAATTTTTTAACTATGCTACCCAAAACTGTTTTCAAATTGGTTTTCTTAAAATTAGGCTAGCTATCGAGGGCATGGTTGAAGACCTAATTAATGCCGATGCTGACATCAACGCAGCGGACAACAGTGGCAAGACAGCACTGCACTGGGCAGCCGCCGTCAACAATGTGGACGCTGTTAATGTGCTATTGGTACACGGAGCAAATCGAGATGCGCAAGACGATAAGGTGACTATCGTAATTTTTTTACAGAACATTTTATAAGCAATGAGATACAATATTAGTAATTTTGACCGTGCCTTTCGAAAACTTACAACACTAAATACTTTATAAGAAACTTATTTATGTATAATTGATTTAAAACAAAGCTTCGTTATCTTTTTCGCAATTATTCTTTTCGATCTCTTCTTGTCGTTCACGATTTAACAGGCTTTTATTTAGCTTTGCGTGACAGAATCTTTAAATGTAATTTTCTCCAACTTATAGACAGCCAATTGACTTGGAAATTTATACTCGTAAAGACCGATGAGAATACAGCTTCCAGAACAGCTTCGAAATAACACATGAAGCGTTGCCCGCTCCCCAGGCAGGACGCCTTGACTGGCGGGAGATCTCACCATTTCCATACTACGGCCAAATATTACTATTATTTAAGTCACCGCCGCGTGCTCGGCGAAATATATTTCGGAGAAATGTGATGTCCGTCAACACGCATGGGGGCAGCGCGGCGAACATTTCCTTGCTATAAAACCCTCTTAGAAACGAGAGGTGGCCTGTGCCCAGCCGTGGGACGTATATAGGCTGTAAATAATAATTTTAACCCTTGTGTGTGTGCAGGACGAGACGCCGCTGTTCCTAGGCGCGCGCGAAGGCTCGTACGGCGCGTGCCGGGCGCTGCTGGACGCGCTCGCCAACCGCGAGATCACCGACCACATGGACCGGCTGCCGCGCGACGTGGCGCAGGAGCGCATGCACGACGACATCGTGCGCCTGCTCGACGACCACTGCCCGCGCCCGCCGCACCACCATCTGCTGCGTGAGTGTCCGCCGCGCAATGTACTGTGCTCTCGTGTAATGTACTCGTATGTGCATGTGCGCTCGCCGCACCGCCGCTGCAACACTACCTGCCATGTTTTTGACTATTATCACTATTATACAAAACTGTGACTATGGGTTACTTAAACACAGTCACACAAGCTCTCTCATCACATGATCACTACAACAAACTGTTTTGTTATTGTTTGTGTACCACTTAATTGCTTCGAGCTTGTGAACAGTTTCTCCTACTAGTTACTTGATTATTTTTAAAATATAATATTGTCATTAGTTTGACGTTGCTTAATTATACCCTTCTTCTTTTGCAGCGTCGCCTAACCCTCATCCGCAGCTGATTAGTCAGCCGACGGTGATCGCGAGTGCGAAGGGCAAGCCCAAAAAGCCGCGTGCAAAGCCCGGCCCCGACAGCCCACAGGAGCAAGCCTACGACAACAATAATCTACAACACACGCAGATTCGACGGTAATGCACTTTTTCCTTTTTGTTCAGTTTTACTCTATATTATACACTACTATACAACTGGACTGGGATACAGGTGGCTCCGGACCGTGCTTTGTGGCATTCCTTGGGAGAGGCCTTGGTTCAGTAGTGAATTTGTGGAGGGCTGCAATGATGATTCTGATGATGATGGTACCTACAGAGGTACAGTTTACGGGAAAACCTGCATGTTTATTAGTCTATTTACAAATATATTCATTATTCGTATTAATCATAAAATATTTCAAAATTATTAGCTAAGAAAGTAATAAATAATAAAGATTATGTACTATTTAAAAAAAAAAACTTGTTTATTATACGGTTATGACGATGGTACGTTCAGGTGTAAAGCCGGTTATTATATTTTAATTTATTATGTGTGTCAACAGGAAGCCAAGTGTAAAAAAGAATAATAAGAAAGTGGCGCAAGAGGTGCCACAGAGCGTAGAAAGCTTGGGCTCAAGCCTAAGTCCAGGCGAGTCACCGCTCCAAAATTTACAGGTAATCAAAAATTCTGTATTCTTTTTTAGGGACTTCAAAAACGGGAAGGTATTCAATTCGACTACATGTTTTTTCAATGTGTTACCTTATAACTTCTCTTTGGGTGAATCGATTTTGATGATTTATTTTTTATCTTAAAGCATGCTTTTAGTGTGGTTCCATATAAATTTAATCAAGATCTGACCAGTAGCTTTTGAGTTATCTTTAGTAATGAGTATTTAATTGACTTCGTATACATTGAATGAATGAAGTAGTTTTTACTAAATTTCTTGATCGGAAACGCTAATCAGTCTACATTGTACAGGATTTGCCGTCGCCGTACGACGCGACGTCGCTGTACTCGAACGCTATGGCGCAGTTCCCAGGCATGGAGCAGCTTATACAGCACAAGCAACCGCCCAGCTATGAGGATTGCGTCAAGGTATCGTGTCTGCCTTACAAGGTATTTTACCGAAGCCATTTTACTGTCAATATTTTTTCTTGCTAAGTTTAAAACACTACGTCAGTTCTTAAGATTCCACTGCTAGACACGGGTCACTCCCATTTTATAATAGAATAGAGAGTATTTACTTTAATCGTCACGCTTGGAAAGCGGATTAACGATCGCAGTTCCAGACGTTTCGCACCTTTGACGCACGTTCGCACGTTGCCGGTCTGGGTATTTTCCGCTTGGCATAAACGAGATAAGATCTTTTAGGTGGGATACACGTATTGTTGCCCTTTACGACACCAAAAGAATTAAAAGGGGTTGTCAATTCATTTATGCAGCCGCCACACGGCCTTAAATATTCATATTTATAAACATAGAATGCATCTTTAAATAGCTACTGTCATTATGAAGAAATTTGGGGCCATAGAATATTATAATACACAATAGAATGGCTGTCAACTTTATTTTGTACGAGGATTGGCATCGCCAAACCCGATTCGTTGTGTTAACAGACTGAGTAAATTTACACATTTTAGACTTTGATTAATATTCAAGATCATCACTTATAAAATCGTTTAAATTTTAATACATATTTATTTGTAAATAGCGTGCAATTTGGCATTTTATAATAATTAGCATGCGAAGTTTGGAAACGATTGTAACGTCAAAAGACATCTCGTGTTGACATTTATACGTGTGAATTGATGTGTTAGTGATCATTTTGTGGCTACATGGGCTCCGCCTACTCCCCTGTTCTATTATGTATGTATTATAGTATTTTATGTTTAAGGCCAGTCCTCATTATAATGCCGTTCACAGTTCGTTCCAAGTCTGATAAAATATTATCAAGTAAAAAATATGTGTGCATTCATACTATCCGCAACAGTCAAGTTTCGCTCGAATTCCATTCCAATAATATAATAAATCAGACTGAGATGGGGCCGAGAACGAACTGTGAACGGCGAATGAGGATTGGCCCTTATCCGTATTATAATGTAGTTATTCTAGAAAAATAATGAATATCGTCATTGTGGTTGTAATTCTGGTACACTTGATTTGTTACTCTCGTAATCATCATTATTATATACACTCATAGACATGCATTGCACCGAATATACCCATGATTACTATTCTGGATTAGCGAGCATAGATTTGATAATGCTATTATCACTAGTCTCTATAATGTTAAGAATATTCTTAAATTTTTATTATGTCTGCTTTGCATAGTGCATCGCGTGCACGTTTTTTTTATAGCCGTAAGTTTATCGTCAAACAAGCACACAGTTCACTTGATGGTAAGTGCGTGATGAGGCCCATAAACAATTACATTTTTATCCCTTATTTAATCAAAATGCTGACGTGTTGCCCCTCCTGAGAAGTAATAAAAAAATGAAATGCCTTGTTAACAGTAAAAATATCCCTTCTTATTTATTGTGCAAAGTTTTTCTCTCACTATGGAAAAAGTACATACAGTGCTCTTATATGGTTCATTTATTTATTTCATTGCGGTCTTTTAAAAGCTAGCTCACCGCTGGACGTGCGCCTCAACTACACAGGGGATTTTTGCAATAGTGGTCACGCTTGGCATTAGGTTGACAACATTTTTTTATTATATTAAGTTTTTATGTGGAAGTACCTGCTGCCCCTCACCTCTTACAATATCCACGATAATATGTGGTTCCGCCTATCAATAGTCCTGTGCTAAACACAGCCATATATGGGGGATGGCCTCAATGGGCAATTATTTGCTATAGATGCCACGCTTGGCAGGAAGATTTTCAGTGGTTTTTAGGTAGATACTGCTACCCATCTACTGTTCAGATTCTTTGTCGCCTCTCGCGTCACCTACGGGACGACATTGGTTAGTGGATATTCTTACACCGCCTCTTCTCGGTAATACATAGTCTATTTGGTTACACTTAATTAGTTTTAGGATGGTAATCAAATGTTGTAGGTATTTAAATGCGATGTGTTGGTTGCAGACGGGTCAGACGCTGCAGTACGGCGGCGGCCTGGGCGCCTCGCTGTCGCCGCCATACTCCAACCACTCGCCCACGCACAGCAACCACACCACCTCCCCGCACGCCTATATAGGTCAGTATCACTCTTTTAATTTTCTTTTTTTCTTTTCTTCTTTCGTTCTTCGTGAGACGATCTCGGTGGCCAGATTTTCAGTTTCTGATAAGCTGAAAAAAACTGAATTACACTTTGATTTTATCCGAAAAGCCGGGAAAAGATTAAACGATAAAAGTTTTGAGTATTGCAATCATAGTTTTTAATATAAAAATAGTAACAACTTGCAACTGTAAAAGACACACACGAGACACATCAATAAAGGATAAAAAAGCATTTCATTTAATAAGTAGTAAATTTTTCAGTAATGTTTAAAACACTGCAATGAATACCTATATAAACGGTGAAATACTTGTTTGTGTTCGGTCAAAACCAAAACAACTGCATTTATGAGTCGCGAGCGAGTGATTCATAAATGCAGTTGCATCGCACAACATAGTACTGAAATCTAAAATGATCCATTTGCATGAACGACCCGAATGTCACATGTACGATGCCTTTGCATCCCGTGTAATTCCGTGCGATGCCGTGCGATGTGCGTCGAGAACTCTTATTCACTCATAAATCGTATTCACATTGCTTTCTAGCAACATAGCAACTAACGTGCACTTTCAACGCCGTACAATTACTACAATACTTACAAAAATTCTACGTGCTCGAACAACACAATATTTGTACTTATGTTCTTGATCCCACATAAATTTAAGTCTAACTTAACTGATAGTAAATAGAACTCACTTCCTGTAAACATATAGACTTGAATACGACTTTAAATTTGCTTCCATAGTGGGAGGCAATTCAGAAAAAGTATCATCATACTAAAATTGGGGAATACTGTTTGTTATTACAGCTACATATCTATCATCTACATCCAAATTTAATTATGTCACTCGATAGCTAAAGGATGAAATAATTCGTAACGTACAGTAAGGACTGTGACGTTTCGCGAGTGGTAGAGGAAGGAGCGCCCACTTTTTGAGGTAGTTTTGGTACCTACAAATACGTGTAAAACAAATGACTCAATTATTTATGTATTTTTCAATCACAATTTTTATCACGAGTTACTTAAAAATACTAACGATACGGGTGATTATGATTGTTGCAGGTTCGCCGTCGCCAGGCAAGTCGCGGCCATCGTTACCGACGTCTCCTGCCCACATGGCGGCGCTGCGCCACTCGCATCAGCACCAACTCGACGCAGCTACATATTCTGCGCTCGCCCACCTCAGTACGTATATATTGTATCGACTCACACGTTCATCTTGACACGCACACTAACAAAAAATGTAAAATAGCGTGTCCTTGATAAGTCGACAGTAATAACGTATACTTCGTTTCGCCTCACAAGCTTACGGGCACGTTCATCTTGACACACACTAACGAAAACATACAAAAGCGTGACTTTGACTGGTCGACTGTAAATCCCAACCTCTCTGCTTCGCGTTCGAGATTTGCAATAAGATCCAGATCGCATATAGAAAACTTAAAAAGAGAACTGGTGAGAGATTTCTAGAATTCCCACACGCAAATGAGTAACAGCTCGCACCTCGGAACTGGTACAACTTCTTTTCTGCAAACTGTCGTTTACATCGACAATATTACCGAGTAGTGGCGGTGTAAGAATATATTTTTTACCTCATATCATTCCGTGCGTGTCGTAAAAAAGAGATGACAGAAGGAAATAAATCAGACGGGCAACAGCGTTTTTCTAATAGCGACTAAAAATAAAAAACTGCGGTTTGCAATCCGCTTGCCTAGCGTGGCAACTTTGGCAAATCCCTCCCGTGAGGGAATCCATGAAGAAGATCTATGTTCAGCTGTGGACTTAATATGCTGTAACGCATTGAGTTGGTTTTGAAAAATCCTGTTATTTGAGTCTTGCGTTTGCGCGTCTGAGTATGTATATCCTATCGCTTATTATATAGACCATGTAATAAGCTGTAGGGTAGTATTTATTTATTTATTTTATTGAATAATTAAAAACAAGAGAAAGAGATTAGGATGATCGTATTGCATAAATGTGCTTGCAGAAGTTTTGGGCTGTATGCCTTGGTCGTAATCTACAAGGAGCACTTTACAATATTGCGTACATTTGGTCCATCAGGTGCGAACGGGCAACACAACGCTCAGCTGCAGGCGGTGATGACGCACGCGGCTGCTCTCGGGCAGGTGCAAGGCGGGCAACATCCCGCTCTCACCAACATGATTTCTGGTGAGTAAACTTCACCTTTTTTGTAAAGAAATGCTCGCATCGAAACCGACTGATTATTTCTTTCATCCATAGATATTATGCAACAATTAAACTGAGAAAATGTAATTTTTTTTTATAATATCAAGTCGTTAGGAGTACCTATAAAGTATTTTAGCATTTTGGTGGTTATTAATATTTGGTTATTAATTAAAATTATTGGATTTATCATAGTGTTATTCTCATTTAATTAATCTTTATTTTGTAAAAATACTCACTAGTAATTTCTCGTAGAGGCGTTTTAGATATAATTTGGTCATATAAATTTAAAATAATTTTTCCAAAATAAATTTTATATGATTAATTTTATATTTTGCCAAAGTTATCAAAGCAACTTAAAACGATACATTAAATTAACATTGAAAACTAGCTAACTTAACAAATTGATATGCATTCAATTGGTTAAGTTAGCTAGTTTTCAACAATATAGGTGCCTCATATTTTTTTTTATATTTCAACAGGAATAGGCCTGTATGGAAGCTGGGGTATTGGAGATACGTTCCCGACGCCATCGCCTGAGTCGCCCGACCAGTGGTCCACGCCCTCGCCACAAACGCCCCTGACACAATCGCCGCACTCCGACTGGTCGGACCGCGCTGCACTGTCGCCTAATGACATGCAACAGAGCAACAAGGGAGCTACGGAAGCCATTTATATATAAATTTCTTAATTAAAAGGACAAGTATACAAAGCAAGCGACTATCGCCTCTATGAACTCGGTCGTAAGACTGAAAATGAATTTGAGATTTTTAAATAATATAAACATGACAATGTTTAGATATTATATAACTACCTGACTGTTTAGGTAAACTGTTTTATATTCCTTGAGGTACGTATGTATACATAGAGTGTTTTCAATAATACTTATTGAATTGTAAAATAAGGTTATAAACAGAAATTGTTATCTATGCTAGAATATATACTTGTAATATTTGAAAAAATACACTTTTGGGGTTTAAAATATTTAATTTCATAGGATTGAAACAAAATATTAGTAGTGCTATTTCTACACATTTGGAAATGAAATTTAGCAGCAAGCGAAATCCTAAAATTTATTAAAACGACGTACGTAAAACGCAAGTTGATTTATACGATTGATATTGAAAATACGTCTCTCATTTTCAAAGTGCTCGAATGCAAGTAATCTCAAGGTGCTAGGGCTTAGACTATAGACTGATTTGTACAGCCATGACTTGATTTGTAGTATAGCGCAAGTATGATGCAATGGTGCAGAATGTTTATGGACGAATAGTAATGTGTATTTAGTGGCTCCCAACGCACGCTTCAGTGTGTAAGAGCCTTATTTTTTTGTTTAATTTTGGTCATAAACTACCTTAAGTCTTAAACACAATAAAACTTTAATATAAAATAAAAAAAACTATTATAAATTTTGATCTTAATTTGTATTTCAATAAAGATTTATTGTTCTATATATCTGTATTTTAAATTTTGTAATTTCGATACTTTAGCTGTATTGTATTCGTTTTTTTAATCGGTTTGATTTTTTTAAATAAAGGAGCACACGAAAATACACATATAATCGGAGTTGGACATGAATTGTTGTGTTGTTGAATTTTTTTTCTTGTTTATATTACAATGTGTTTTGAATCATTAATTTTAGCGGGAGAACTATGTATTTCGCGTATGAGATTGTTTTGAGCAGCGACGTGAACGGATATTATTTATGTGTGATTCCTTAGCGTTAACATTTTGTATTTTAGTGTATGTAGATCTTTTTTTAATTCTAAGACAGATTTTTTAGGGTAAGGCTTAAAAACTAAGATTGATGATTGATTCTTGACATAGTCAATTATTTCCTCATTTTGTTTCAGTGATAATAATATATTTATTTAAAAAAATATATCTTTTATTCGCATATAGCATCAATCTTAGTTTCGTTAATGGTAAGGTTATATCTTCCGCTCGTATGAATCATTCCAGTTATTCTTCCAACCTTGTAGTGGCAAAATTAATACTAAATAGCTCAAAGCTATGCATCTGAAATAATGACAATAGTAACTATTGCATAGGTCTTATGTTTCCAGAATAACCTTAATTTAATATAAAATAGCCGCTACAAAATCGCTCTAGTATTTTAATCAAGTACACATGTACAAGTAAGATCTCATCATTCCATTTTCGCTTTAAAAGAAACAAAAGTTATCTTTGGGACCATTCTATGCTCAATTTGTTACAAAAATATTCCACATTTTTAAATTGTATTATATAATTGCTAAGTAGTTATTATGCCTAAGTTTATGAAACTTTTGATGTCGAAACATCTGCGTCAATATTGTAAATATTTAATTGTAACTTCTTTTAAAATATTTAATGAGAGTCCGAACTTGAAAATGATCTTCGTAGTATAATTTAGTTTATAGTATGAGTTATTATATTTTTGTCTGTGTCATGAGAATGTGCCAATGAGCCAAGTTCAATTAAAATAAATCAGCGGTTTTTTTTTTGCAAAATTGTTCAACATATTAAAATTGTTTTATCAATAACTGTATTACTAATAGAAATAAGTAGGATAAATTAAGCGAAACGCGTGCTTCCTTTAAATGAATTCTTCTATGAATATAATATTTGTAAGGTTAAATGATAATACCTACATCAATTGATAATAAAAACACAAATTTGATTTAAAGTACAAAGTAAATTTGGAGCTAATTGCCCTGATTTAGTTTTTCACATTTTACTTGTATAATTTGATAATTGCTGACACAGCTACATACGTAATTTTAACAAACTCAATTCAATTTTAGCAAACAAAATATAATACATTCTCTATTTAATACCAGAAAGTATTGTTATTAAGAGATCTATTAAATATGTTTTTAATGTAATTAGACATTCATTGACAGTACAAACTGGACAATTTTAATATAAAATCGACTTTGGCACATGATTAAAACTTGTAATACTTGTGAAGCGGGGCACAAAACTTGTCAAGACAGACCGCACGGTCTCAATTTCTGGTGTGCCTTTAACCTAACTGTAAGTATAGGAACGATTGTAATTTAAACATTTCTATAGTTTAAGGATAAGCTACAGTTTAGGCGCTTGTAAATACATTTTATCATTATTTTTATGAAATGCATTTCTTTGTAAGAATCTAAAATTTGAGGAAAATGAATGTTTACATATTTTCCCCGTAACTGACAATAAAGGAGTAAATTTTAATAATGTATTTTTATTGAGATTCATCCCTATAACTTAAAAAGGGGTATCAAAGTTCTGACAAAGACCATTAACACCTCACCGCTCACTTTCACCATTCACTCACATTCACTTAGTCATCAGTGTTAATTTTTATTCCTCTTAAGTCAGATTGCCATTTTGAGAATAAATTGGTGTCAAGTCGGGGCTATATGGTAGATGGTTGAGCTCAGTGAAACCGCATACCTTAATGGGAGCATTGGATACACCCAATGAGTGGACAATTTCCCTCAACATTTTTCTTTAGTAGCGTCTCGCAATTGATGTAGCAAGGTAGCACAATAATCGCCTGTTAATCAACTAGTACAATTCCCGTTCAGAATTCCAGAAGGTGAGCTCGGACAAAATCACTCCATCAATTTTTTTTTAAAGAGGATCATGATAAAGAATCGTGGTTTCATCACCCCTGAACCCAAAAGTTCTTTTTATCGGCTTTCACAAAGGGATAGAATAGTTTTGGGACCCTACTAGCACTGACCTTGTTACAAACGTTCATGTAGGATTCTAAGTAGTGGTGTTTTCGAGAATCCCGTCATAACTGCTAATTCTTTGGTCTTTAGCCGTTTATCTTCGCGTATTGACTTTTCCAAATTTAGTGTTATTTTTCCACATGTAATATTTCCCTAGCTAATCGTGGGACCAAAATAGATGAAAATCAACATTTCGTAAAACTCAATTCGCCTTTAATTGAACTGTCTGTAGGTCTAGAAGAGGCTCTTTTAGCTTCACCAACACCCTGCAACACAACGCCCCAACCTGGGACGAGCGGTGAAGTGGAGAGCACGTCTGCAGCCGTAGCTGGCTCCGTATGTGTAGGGTTTCACCCACAAGCCAGGTTGGATTCTGGTAACGTGCCTGAATAAAGCAAGTCAGGACTGGATTGTGGGTCAAGTTGGAAAACTGACACCCTGACCGGAGGTATAGCTCTCAATAATACCTGAGGGCGAACTGCCTCAGCCTCAGCTGGGTATCACATACTTGCCCCGCAGAGTAGCTGACTCTCCAGAAGAGGCGGCCGTGCTGTTGAGGGCACAACATGAGGGACTCCATATCGAGCTCTGGAAAATCCTTTACAGTAGGGACTAGGAGAATGGGTTCCTAATAATGTTTTTCTCTGGACGACCCATTGGTGGAGACTCTCCGGGCGGCAGGCGGCAGAGTCGTCCTTGGTTTTAAAATGATAACTTTTTGGGGATTAGGATTAGGGGCTCTGATGCGGTTATGGTGCCTGAACCGCCCCATCTCCAGTCCCCCCAGCCTTCCACTTCGCGGGATGAGCCTGGAACGTCATCAGTGAGAGTGACAGGAAACCCAAGGCGCTGATCTCGCCTCGGGTCGAAGGCCGCATGTGTGGACCAGGAGCAGGGGAAACGGAGGTGGGGCCGGCAGAGGGAAAGGTGTGTCAAGAGCGCCAGCAGTCCTCAGCGGGCGAAACTACCTCGTGAACCCCCCGCCCCCACAAGCCTATAAATGGCCAACCCCAAGGGTAGGATGACGGTTTGCAGTAGCCGCTTCCGCCATGGTGGTGGTTTACTTTGCGGACTACTACATTGACCTCGCCCTCATACAAGAGCCTTGGGTGGCTAACGGTCAAGTTTTGGGATTGTTGGCTGCTTAGTCAATACTAAAAGCAGTGGACCCAGAACTTGTATAATTTACAATAAAAATATTGAACTTTTAGCTGTTATAGAGTACTGTAACGACGACGTGGTTACAACCGTCATATATCTCAAGGGATGCACAAGGGCCAGAGTAATCATTTGCTCATCTGATCTTCCCGAATAAAACGCAGATTCTGCCATCAAGTTAGAGCGAGCGGCGGATTTTGCCCGAATACACAATGTCGAACTTGTGGTGGGTTGTGATTCTAATGCTCATTACAGCCTGGGAAAGCACTAACGTCAACGAAAGAGGTGAGTTCCTTTATGACTTTCTAATCTCCAACCGCCTGGTAAGCCTAAATTTAGGCTGTACACCAACCTTAGTAACGCGTACTAGGCAATAAGTGTTATAATATATGTTTAGGCCAAATCGTATCAACAGTACATTCGTTTGGCGCAGCGGCCGTGCAGTTTAGTCCGGAACAATCAATTGTCCGCGATGGCCGTGTCGGTTAGATGTCGGGAAGTTACGTTAGAATCGTTAGGTCGGGTTAAAACCACCTCCTTTGCGTTGTCTTATTTAGTTCGTATACGTGACAATGAGGTTTTCCTTGAGTTTGAGTGTTAATGTAACTTCGATTGCCATTAATTTGCGTCGACGAGTTGCTTGGGTGGTATTTTGATATCGTACGAAGGAATTT
>DWHP01000804.1:0-17942 GCA_018247895.1 Parnassius honrathi
GATGCTTCACGTCAGCGATGTGTTCTTTTACGCGGGTTCTAATTGATCTCTTTGTTTGCCCTATATATGAGAGACCATCAATTTATCTATTTTTGTTATTTTAATTTATTATCACTTTAAACGTAGAATATTTTTATTATATTTAGATTTATTTATGTAGGTTTTTAATTGTGGGGGCTTATAGCGGTTGCCATGGCCAAGGTTAACGTGCAGAAGTAATTCTAAGTTAGCTAGAGTTCGATTTTTGCTGTTGCACGTAAACTATTACGCTGCAGGTAAACTATAATTATGGCACGAATGGGTGGGTCGGCTCGATTAGGGTAGGACCATACTCTCATAGATTGCCAACTTAATGCCGCTGTGTTTCGTATGGTGAGTGTAGAGTACTGGAGATCCCTTTTATTGTAAACGAGGCGTTACATCTTAGTCGTCAGCGGTAATAACTAATAAGCTTATAAAACACCTGCATTTTGATTCTTAGTCGACGATAGATGTGGATTTCTATCAATTCCATCATCCACTTACCATCAAGGTGGACCGTGTGCTCGTTTGTCATCCTTATTCTATAAAAAATATAGTTTTGAAATAACAGATTGATGGTCGCGTCATGAAGTCATGTGTCGATCGAAACATTGCTAGCAGTCGTCGTATGTGCAGGGAGCCAAGTTGTGGTCATCATTCATGATCATTACAGCCTTTCACAAGTTCGCTGCTGAACATAGGCCTCCCCCAAGGAATGCCACAATGCAAGGTACTAAGCCACGTGCATCCAGCGACTTCCTGCATATCTTAACAGATCGTTATCGTATTACATACCCAAAAATATTGTTGTGCAAATAACCTACTTTTTCGAATTTAGTTAAAAGTGGAGACCGCGCGCAGCAAAAGGCCCACACAAAAATCAATAAGCGAATAACAATAACTCAAGTGCACCGCCAAAACCCGTTGCCGCTTTCACTTCGCAAGACCAGCCACCGTCGACTCATCACAAGTAGAAAGTTAAGCCATTGAGCCAAGTCGCCGTAATTACGCCTTATGTATTACAAGCTCTCCATCGTGAACAGATCTTGCACATTCTAATTTGCCGGCATGGCGCAGCGTTTTTTTTATACAGAAGAAAAAGCGATTAACCGGCACAATACAACCTACCAAAAGTCTACGGCTAGAAAATCACAACACAGCAAAGATAATTTTTCTTGGTATTACTACTGACGCGAAGATTAAATGGGTCCCCTTATATCTGAATTAGCAGGCAGACTTAGTACCGCAGCATATGCTGTCAGGAAGATCAGAAGTCTCACCAATGTTAAGACAGCTAGATTAGTTTAGTTACTTTCATAGCGTAGCTAATGTCTTATTGAATCTTCCTACGGGGTAATGCGACTGACATTGAAGTCATAACATTTGTATCAACTTTGGCATCGCAATATATTTATGAAAATGTAATGTATGTACATAACAGCATAAACAGCTTCCATAATAATGTTCGTACTTTAAACACTAGGAACAAACATAAGCTTGATACCAGTTACTAGACTCCACAGAATTAGTAATTCATTTATGGGGCAATGTATACGCTTTTACAACGAAATCCCAGAAAATGTACAAAATTTGTTATTAAATAAGTTTAAATGTTTTATTAAACACAAATTGTACAAAAAATATTATATCAAAGAATAGATAAATGAAAATAACCCCTGGGAATGAGGTGATCGCCACCACGTTCCATGAAAAATAATTCCAAAATTGTACAAAATAAATTATTGTAAAGTGAAATATGTGTCAAAATGTCCCGCTGGGTTCCTTGCTGGTTCTTCCCAGGACAGAGGTTTTTTCCGAACCAGACAAAATGACTTTCAATAAGTATTATGCAACAATTTATACTTAATAAAAATCTTTCATTAAATTTCAGCACAATCTAAGTAACAATCGAGACTATTAACAAACAAAAATATTACCATAACTCACTGGCAACACTACAATATTGGGTTACTTTCACTCTTTGAGTATGAGCGTTTGTTAACAGAACGAAACGAACCTGTATCTGCTAAATTATGAATATTGACGAATTTTTATAAAGTCATTATTAATGTTATATAAATAGTTTCTTTTTTTTAATAAGAGTGACAAACAAGCACACATTCCACCCGATGGTAATTGGATTCTGTGGCCCGTCATCTACGACTACCCTCAATTGAGTATCAAAATGCGGATGCGTCGTCACCCTTGAGGACTAAGATAGAATGCCTCATATAAAAAGTGTCTCCAGTTCACTACACTTACTATACGAAACACAGCAGCAATGAGTTGGTATTTTATGCTAGTATTCAAATGCGCCGGCAAATTCTTATCAGGAAGAATGCAATCTCTAACGCATCTCCTGTTTTATTTCGCTTTCTCTTCTTACAATTTCCACGACTACATGGCAATATACGAGTGTTTCGTATGGTGATTGTGGAGCACTGAAGCCTTTTTTTATTGTATCCAGGCATTCCATTATAGTTTTCAGAGGTGACAAAACACCCGCATTGTTAATCGAGGATATGAGCCACTGCATCCACTTACCTGGACTGTGTGCTCAACTGTCATGCTTACTTTTCAATGAAAAAGCGACAAAAACTGATGTTAGGAAAAAACACTAAAATATAAATCGAATTTAATTAATACAAAATCAAACATATCATATATACGTTCTCACATTTTAATTACCGGTTAAAATGCGTAAACATTGACTCATGCATAACCGAGCGTAGTTAACTCGCTGTCCACCGCAAAACGGGAAGTATGCGTGAAGTAGAACTCGATCGGCAACATGACTCACGACTATTATTCCACTGACAACATGAACGAAACATTACCCTACGCGAGGGGTGGCGAACCAATGGCACGCGTTTCATCGATGGCACACGACACAATATTTTGGGCACGCCACCGATCACAAATTTCATGATTATAGTTACATCGAGGACTACTATTGCTAATGAAGCATACTTCGTTTCATCACCATCATCATTACAACTCTTAACAAGTCCACGCCTCACTCAAGGAACGCATAGTAATCTCGTTGATACGACTGTATTTAAAAGTTTATTTGTGATATATTTAGGATTTTACATTATATAAGTTGTTTGTCATCTAATCTGCAACAACAAAAGTTACCCAATTCACAATAATGTTAATTTAATTTGAATTACGCGTATAACTGAAACATTTATTATTATACATTGTAGAATGTGTTTTGCAACTCACTCAAAACTCTTTATTTATTTTTTGTAGTAAATAAAAGTTTTGACATAAACGCATAATACACAAACACTCACGCCTGTCACCCAGAGGGGTAGGCAGAGACTACAGACTTCCATTTGGCACGAGCCTGACACACCCCTCTCGCTTCCTGCACATCAATATATCTACGCATACATGCTCGTCCGTTAAGGGTAATCCTATTTTGGCCCGTTTTCAACATATCGCCAATTTGGTCGATAAACTTTCGCCTAAGACGTCCCTTTCCGACTCTGCCGTCTCTACTTCCCTTTTTTATTTTATTTTTTTCCTTGTCCTTTTTATAATTTTTATTTTTAAAGAAATAGAGTTTTGAGTCGATAGCATTCAGTACGAGGTATTATTTCCCCAATAATCACGAAGTCAATATTATTTTACGGCACGTTTTTTACCCACAGAAATAGTAATAATAATGCAATTTGTCTGTTTGTCAGTAACCAAGATTAACCGCTATTTATCGGGAGTCATGAGATCTCTTTTACTGATCTCATAATAGCCTAACATTAACCGTCGATACAGAATGGGCAGATAAATCCTAAAACGTTCTAAGTTCTCAACTAGGTTTGAAGTTTAACAGCATCGACTACGCTCGGGTTTTGCAGAAGTGTTTATATTTAAAAGTGGCCATGTTTTACTTTCCAGTCTCCTTTCTTTGGTTCATTCACCTGCTTTAAGAGTAAATACTGCTATGAGATAACATAATCAGTACAGGCACATGGTACCAGTACTTTTAATTCCAGTGAAATTCACGTATTTTTTTATTTCTCTTATTTATTTAGGGTTATTTGTTTGTTAACATGTCAATCCCATCATAACTCAAACTTCAAATCTATACATTTACTATCATTCTGCACATACTCAATGCAAAATTTGAGGTGGGATTTATGTATGTAAACGAAAATGATACAAGAATCCTAGTATGGGGAAAGTATGGGGAAGTATAGTATATTACTCGTAAAAAATGAAAAGAATGTTGTGTTAAAAGAGTATGGCGCAAATAGACCAACAACCAGAAACAATCCGTGCCCAAGAATGCGACACACATATTTTATAGAACGAAGGTAACTAACGAGCACAAAGTCCACCTAATGGTAAGTGGATGCTGTGGCCTGTAGACGTCTACATTTATATTCAATCCAGAATCAAAGTACAGCAGCGCTGTCACCCCCGGGGACTGAGATGAAATGCGTCGGTTCCATTAAAAAGGGTTCCTGTTCGGCGGTTACGGCTCCTGTTCACTGCCCTCACCATAAGGTACACAGTTTTACGCTGGTATTCTGTTGGAACGTATTTCTTCCTAGGTAAAAAAAATATTTTATTAAATAGAGATTACAATACTTATTGAAAATCATTTATTGCATTCACCATGGTTTCAGAGAAACATCTCAGTCCTGAGAAGGACTAGCAACAAACCCAGCGGTATTCTTTTAAACATTACCTTACTATGTAATACATTACAAATTTAAATATGAAAACTCAGATAGATGCCAGTAAAGCCTGTATATACAACATTATGTATATAATATCGCTACATACATAATACACATGCAAGAGTTGACGAGAACTGGTTACACACACAATGACGTCAGCAGTCTAAACTATAAGTGATATCACACACCCAGCTGCAATCGCGTAGCACTGTAATGCCGCGGCCACACCAACGAGCAACGCCAGCGCCCGCAAACGCAACAACTATTGCCTTAAATTTAACGTGACAAAGTGACTGGCTACACTTGAACGGTCAACGTAGTTGAACGGCGTTAAATTTGCCGTTGAACGGCGTTAAATGTTCTTTGAATTTCAAGCAAGATGGGAGTTTACGCAGCTACTCTATATTTGATGAGTGTAATTTTTTTTTATATGGATATATTTTATCATTGATGCAATTTTATTAAAATTGCAAATAAATACAAAAAATCTGTATACACGTGCTTTGTGCCAGCTGCGGACTTCAAAGACTTTTTATACTTGTTCAAATGGGTTCTATAATAACCCATTAGGCTTTCCTTCTTCTTTTTTTTTCTTCAATATATGTTTGAAAAGGTAACAGTTGTATTCATCGCCAAGCATCATTTTGCGATGTACGATTTTTAAAACTTTTAAGTCTCGGATCCCACAAACATGACTCTGTTTGCAGGATCTCGAGAAACGTTGTAACTTTTTAATTACTTCACTCCATCGCAGCCATACGTGCAACCCCGCTGCACTCACCGTGCACAATGAGACAAACATAGTGTGGCCGCTTCAACGCGATAATTCACGCGTTAATCCTTTGATGTACCGCCACTCGAGTTATCGACAAACGAGAAACGGCATTGTTAATGGCGTTGTCAAATTATCGCGTAGCCACACCTACATTCAACGTCCATCAACGCGATAATTAACGGCATTTCTCGTTAGTGTAGCCGCAGCATTAGGAATTATTGTTGTAGATTCATTTTGCCCGCTTGACGTTTCATTGTAACATGTATTTATTATGTTTTTATAGGTAGTATGAAAGTCACAAACGAGCACACAGTCCTCCTGATGGCAAGTGGATGCTGTGTCCCATAGACAGCTACATTTATCCTCAATAAAGAATCAAAATAAAAATGCGTTGTCGCCCCTGAGAACTAAGATGGAATACCGTCCTTCCAGTTAAAAATTCCGATTCTCTACACTCACCATACGAAACACAGCAGTCTTAAGCTGTTATTTTACGCTGGTATTCTGTAAGAGCGTGGTTCCTCCTTGGTCGACCCATTCGTGCTAAAACTATAATTAATACACTTGCAGAATGGCTCTACGACGTATAAGCTACGTATGAGTCTACGTTTGTTATTACAGTTCATGTGCGAATGTTTCATTATAAACTTACTGCAGGTGTACCTTTATTAAATATTGTTTTATACGTAGTAGAGCCATGCTGCAGTTATATTAGTAGTATAGTTAGCCGGAGATCACGTTATCAGAGTATACCAGCGTATAATAGTAGCTTAATGCTGCATTTCGTATAGTGAGTCTAGAGAACCGGAGACCCTTTGTACTGGAAACGAGGTATTCCATCTTAGTCCTCACGGGTGACAACGCATCTGCATTTGATTCGTAATCGAGGTTAGATGTAGATGTCTATGGGCCACAGCAACCACTTACTATCAGGTGGACTGTGTGCTCGTTTGTCACCCCATCCTTTAAAAAAAACTACGTATGAGTCTACGTTTGTTATTACAGTTCATATGCGAATGTTTCATTATAAACTTACTGCAGGTGTACCTTTTTGAAATAAATAAATTGTGTAGCTGGTATGTCTCTTTTTTTGCTTGCAACTCTGTGTGGTAGGTACCACTCATATTTATGTCTACCCCCATATAGCAGTGAGTGCAATGCTGTGATTTGTTCTGAAGGGTACGGTGAGCCAATGTAAATACAGGACGTGAGGCATTCCATCTTAGTCCTCACTGGGGACAACGAATGCTCATCTTCTGCTTCGATTTTCCTCTATCGCTGTATAGGTTGTTCAATGTTCTAATACCGCTACGGCACGGTTACATCACAACCCATTGACATACAGTTGACCCGCAGTAATAAAACAAACGTTTTGCGGTGTCGGATTATCGAATTTGTCGGACTATAGAGTACTGCCACAACGCCCCATAGCAGTCCGAAACTTTTTGAAAAAGAGTACCTTGTAATCCAACAGATTACATGTCAAATATAAAACAATAAAAAATAAAAGTATGAGATTCTTATTTTTGATGTGATGCACAATAAATACCTAAACAGTAAATAATGAATGCCCGCCCGCTAGGCCGCTACCATAGTTATACATTTCAACTGAGACAGTACGCGTCAAACTAGATTCGTGGTGGCGCGAACTAATTGCAACCTGTTTGTCCACGTATTCGTGAAGGACACCTCTCCCCGCGGCGGAGTCATAGCGCGATCTACCTACAACTTAGAGACATGTCGGATTACAAGGAGGGACGGATTAGTCAGGGGCCGGATAACCGGGGGTCCACTGTAATTATCTACTATGTGGTATAACCCGTTGACACGTTATGTGTTTCAACCCTGTGTGATACTAATGATTAAATACTCAAATGCTACTAAATTTTAAAATGTCGTTAATCTCGTAGTGTCACAAATTAAATAAATAAATAAATTTATTATTGTTTATACGGTTTCTTCTCGTTCCGTGGTAGCTCAGATGGTTAGCGTTCGCTGTTAATTTCACAGTATACGAGCAACCCGGGTTTGATCCCCGCCGGCACCAAAGAAATTGTTGACCGCAATTTTAAGTGCTGATTTGCCACATGCTCGGCGGTGAAGGAACACATTATAAGGAAACCTGCATGTCTTAGAAATAAGAAAAAAATATTTCGAAGCGATGTGAAGGTCGCCAATACGCATTGGGCAGCACAACGGACCCTCCCTTGCCCTAAAACCGTCTCAGAAATGAGAGGCCTGTGCCCAGCAGTGGGACGTATATAGGCTGTAACTTTAACGTTAACTCTTAACGTGATTTGTTTAAACAGACAAAATCCATTGTACCGTAGCTTTGACTTGTTGTGATGGAGACAACAGGAGACTCAACATCAAATTAAAATTGAGCAGCGTTTGAATATTTGACCATAAGTGCATTATAATTCAATTCCATGACCACACAATACGATCGCAAATAGAATCTAAATAGATCTTCAAATCAGACAAGTGGCTGTAACAATAAAAAGTATCTTAAAGAACTTATCTTTACGCTAACGTCCATAGAGCTAAAAATAATAAGGAATCATTGTAATTATCTACTTATATATTCAAATAAACACATTTAAACTAAATTTGTAATTAACAGAACTCACTGGCTGCGAAGTGTCCAAAAATAGTTCTGATATAACAAAATAATATTCTTCAAAAATAATTACATACGTAGAAACTATTGGCGGTAAAACATAAACGTCAATTCAAGTACTTAAGCATTCTGACTAGCACAGAATAAATAATAGTATTAGCTTGACCTGTTTGATTGTATGCATTGGATTTTGACTTATGCTTTGTAAGGGAAAATTAAAAAAAACCATTTAAAATACTTTATCCAATCAAAATATTTAGTTATACTATTAACACACGATCGCCAGTCTGCTTGTTGACGCACTTGGCTGCATATGTCGATAAACTGTTCAAAAGCGTTCTGTATTGCTTCTTCGGAATTGAATTTTTGCCTATCAAAAAGGGGCTAAGACTCCTATCCAGTAAAAAGTCTCCGGTTGTCTACACTCACCATATGAAACACAGCAGCATTGCGCTGCTATTTTACGCTGGTATTCTGTGAGAGCGTGGTCCTTCCCCGGTCGAGCTGACCCATTCTTGCTGCAACCATAATACGCCTGCAACGTGAGTCTACACGTCAAAAATTCTAATGTATTTCATTTTTAGGTTGTCATTTTATCGAACAAATATTGATTCACAAGGTAGTACGTAAAATAGACGCTAGATGGCCTAACCACTGATTTGTTAAATCTCTAAGACTCAGTGAAATAATATTCTCTCACTTTCTCACTTTCTCCCAGGCTACAGCCTATAAATGTATGTTCACCTCTTTTTAATGTCGTTTTTGCGGGTTGCTAATCACAACGTTCCTAAAGAAATGTTCCCTTCAACAAGTAATTAAATACATTTCTATCATTTTTAGAATTGTCTGTCTGTCTGTCTTTTTGTTTATGAACGTATCACGTATAACGTACTAATTTATAAAGATAGGCCGAATATGGATTTAACCGAATACGAATATTCGGCCGGAAGTTCGGTAAAACTTTTATCGAACCGAATATTCGGCCAAATATTATTTGGCAGGATCACCTCGGTACCTAACCAATTTATGTCGAAACTTGTTGCCGTAAAGCGTGCGGGATTAGCGCCGGACCCTGCTCTTCGATCCCCAGCCACATGAGTAAGAAACCGACCTCTTTACGCTGTGCCCCCGCGACACCTGACATGTTATCGCATCATCTAGTACTAAGCAAATTGCCAGCACATGCTTACGTTTTGACCATTTTGGTGAGAAAAAAAGTATTTTGTTGTGTTATTCTTGAAGATTCAGAAACTGACGACCAAAGTAAATTGAAATGTACTTATGTAATGTAATGTTTCTTTGTTTGATTCCAGAAATATTTTATCAAGCTTTCTTTTATTCAAATATTTTATCAAATCTACAGTGCTTCAAAAACATAACATTTCAAGTAGATCCTTATTACTGGAAACGAGGCATTCCAGTCCTCAAACGAGGCATCTTAGCCCTCACGGGTGACAACGCATCTGCCGATAGTTACATATGTCTATGGGCCATAGCAACCACTTACTATCAGGTGGACTGTGGGCTCGTTTGTCACCCTATCCTTTAAAAAAAAAGATTTAGCTCATAAATAAAATACGCTTTCAACAGTAAAATTATGAAAGACATGGCATTACTCAATTCGTACATTTCAATATAGTGGACACTGAGTAGCACTTAAACGAATGTTCGGCCGAATACGAATATTAATATATATAAAACGAATATTCGGCCCATCTCTACTAATGTATTTCAAAAGAGTAGTAGTTAAGAATATCGTAGAGCGTATCGTCAAGTTATATTTAGTTTTTGTTTTATTAAAAACTGAATAAATTATGTAGAATATTGTCCAATAATAATTTACATGACATTGAATACAGTTAAAAAAGAATATGTTTTCTCACAAAGATAACGTATCATAGAAAAAAAAACAATAGTTAACCATTGCCACAGATAGATGGTGTTGCGCAAATGTAATGCAAAAAAGCGAGTTGTTTTTCTTTCTTGTTTGAGTTTCTTCGTGAATACTGCTGATCTTTATATTACTCATAGAGGGAATAAATACAACAATATAAATTTAATTATGTAGTTCTGAAAACACACGTGGTAGAGCTGTGTTGCAGTTATATTGGTAGTATAGTCGTAGCACGAATGGGTCGGCTTGGCCGGGGAACGACCACGCTCTCACAGAATACCAGCGTCAAATAGCAGCTAAATGCTGCTGTGTTTTGTTGGTGAGCGTAGAAAACCGGAGACCCTTTTTACTGGAAACGAGTCATTCCATCTTAGTCCTCACGGGTGATAACGCATTTGCATTTTGATTCGTAATCGACGATAGATGTAGATGTCTATGGACCACAGCAACCACTTTCCATCAGGTGGACTGTGTGCTCGTTTATCACCCTGCCTTATAAAAAAAAGAACTTAATACACAAAAACATTACAGTGAATTCTCTATTTTGTTTTTGTTCAATTATCTTCATTATCCCGTAAAAGTTTACACCAAAACATAGGCTTCTCACATTACAGGGTAATGCCATAAAGGCTATCCCAATGATTTACCATAATTGCCACCAATGGCAGACAGATTATCGAGTGCCATATACGATGTCTCACAACTCCTTTCTAAAAGGCAGGCAACGCACCTGCAATTCCCCTGGTGTTGCAGTTGTGTTGGCAACGGTAGTCAGTAGGTGAGCCGTATGCTCGTTTGCCTCTCTCCTATTAAAAAAAAACTGGTCGTTGCTGTCCGCAGGCGGTCTAGGTATTTTATATCCGGTTTTTACGTAACCGGTAAAGTCATTCCGCCTTATATCGTAAAGCTATTAGATTTTTTTCGCGTTTCCCACAGTCTCTTGCAACACCCCCAGGATAACGGGGTGACTGTTTCATTTACACACTCACTAAACAGTAAACGAATTATCGTCCCCTCCTCATCATAGTTACCTTAGTTTTTATAAGTTCTTTTTATATTTATTTTCTTTGTAAATATCTCCGTTACTTACTTGTATATTAAGTATGATATTTAACAGATTCGGCAACGTCAGTGTTTAAATCACCGTGCACTAGATGTTATTAATTATTTAATACATATAATTTATAATTATAAAAAATCAATACTATTACTGTTAGAGGTGGAATCACAGAAATCTAAATAAGAAGACAAGATTTCTGTGGTTGGAACGGTAGTGTAGTTTATAAAATATAGTTAATTACGCCCAAAATAAAAAAAAATTCAAAACAAACAAAGATTTTGTGCAAGCAAAGTCGGAGGCACAGCTAATATTATATATATTCAATAATTAAACTTTTGATAAAACCAAAACTGTATTTAAAAACCAAACAAAAATAAACTCAACTTATAGATGGACATTTTGTGGATTTATTGGAAACCCATGTAATGTCACTTTAATGAATTTTACAAAATTTTAATTAGATTTAGTTGAGTATAGAAAAGACATCTACTTAAATCAGACTTTTAGAGAGAGAGCTAACTCGTGTAGTATAACACTGTGTTTTATTACTAAACAGAATGTGCAATCAAAAATATTTTAAACGAGGTCACACCACAAGGCTATCACAGAGAAAAAAAATTAATGTTTGAAGAAAAAAGAACGTTAATATGGTGTGTGGTTTATACGATGGTTACGCTAGTCGGTAATTTTAAAAAAAAGCATTGTTAGATACTGTTACTCGTATTGAAATACTATACCTAAACCAGACAAGTTTCAGTTGACGGCTCCGTGACGCAGTGACTTAGCAATGAATTGCGCCGCTGAAAGCCACGGGTTCGAATCCTACACCAAGTATTGTTAACTTGTATGAGCTACAAAGAATTGTGACGGGTCTGGATGTTTGTATTCGCGCAATGTATGTATGTGAACTGCCCCAACGATGCAAGAGAAAGTCCCAGTGTGAAAATATTAAAAAAAAATGTTTCAGTAGTTTCAGTTGAGACAAAATGAAGTGACCAACGAACTATTGTGACCTTCGTCATCAGCACCTTAAAGTTTACAGCTGGACTTGGTCCTCTCCCGCTGTCGGAAGGATTTTAAAGAATAAGGGTGACAAGCGGACGCAGCCCACCTGAAGGAAGTGAATGCTGCGGCCCATAGACAGCTACATCCAGCCTCGATTAAGAATCAAATTGTCGGAAGTGTAGTCATCACTGAGGTCTAAGATGGAAAGCTTTTTTCCAGTGCAAGAGCTTTAGTTACTATTTCTTATATTTTCTAGATCTTATGCGGTCGAGCCAGGCTCCAGCTATATTATGGTTGTAGCACGAATATGTCGGCTAGACCGGGGTAGGAGATTCGGAGACCTTTTTTTTCTGGATGCATTCCATCTTAGTCCTCAGGAGTAGCAACGTACTTACATTTTGATTCTTAATTGAGGGTAAATGTGGATGTCTATGGGCCACAGCCACAGCTAAGTGAATACTTGCCTGTGAGCTCGTCTGTCACCCAATGTATATAAAAAAACGACAGCTCTTCAGCAGTCAATGAAATAATAAAGGGTCAAAAGGGCGATGCTTTATCGATGTCATTTTGATCGTTGACATTGTAGTAAATATTATAATTGATTTTAGGTATTGTGTAGTGTAAATATTTTTTTAAGTTCCTATTTTTCAAAGTGTTCTCAATTATTGCCAAATCTTGTTTGCTATATTGTTCTTAATATATTTGTTATAGTATAGGACTTCGTGTTTTTGTCTCCGTCGTCATCCAAATTTTGGTTTTATAGGGCGGCAAAACATAATGTGACCATATTACCCTCACGTACCTTATTTTGGTTTTACTACGACTATGATGCAGTAAAGTAAAAAATATACCCAACGATATTATTATTATATATAATTTTTTACGTTTCCTACTACAACCTGGTATCCAACATACCAAAAATCCAACAAGTGATCCCTACTGGAAGTAATTTTCTTACTTTTATCACTCTCTCGGAAAAACCTATGTCCTGAGAAGAACTAGCAAGTAAAACCAGTGGACTTTTTCAATTTAATATAATTATCAAAAACAATTCGACAGAATAAAATGCTGCCTCGTAAGATAACTTCTATGACGTGAGATATTAACTACAACAAAAAATGCTTGTATAAAAAAATCGTGCGATGCAAAAATCTAAACTTGTTGCTATATGGAAGAAACAAATAAATTATGATCAATTAAAACAAATGTGATAAATAGAAATAGTATAATAACTTTTTCTATTAATCAAATTATTTTCCACAGATAGAATATACTTGATGGAAATGCGAGCGGTAAAATTACGACCTTCGTACACTAAATCTACAATAATAAGTAATAACGATTGAAACTTAAAAACTCACCGATATTCACATGCACAAACCAAATCACACAAACACAAAACAATCACGGGCACACAACTTTTATATCAATTAAAAACAAAACAAAAACTCGAAATAAAAAATAAACACGACCTCCTCTATTGAAGGCGACGTCGGAACTGTTTCGGAGAATCACACCACGCCACGCACCACGCAGCTGGTAAATCAAAGCGGATATATAGTGTAGACGATAATAGCATTTAACAACATTACGTAAGATACGAAATTGCTCGGTTGGCGTTTAACTACTCAGTTAAAAAGCTGTATACTTGCGGAACGTAAAGCTGACATCTTTAATTTGCGAAGAAGAATTTAATTAAATACAAGCAATAAGTATTTTCCTGCTGCTTCAGGGTTGTTATTCCTTAAGAGGATAAGATTTAAAATGTTATTGTTGAATAAGTTAGGAAATACAAACCCGAAACATCAGGTCGTGAGCAGTAAAGCTAGACAGAAGTTGTCAAAAGTAGGAATGATTTTTTAATGACGATAGTTCATTAATTCATCGAAAACCCACAGGTGGACACAGACCTCCCTGTAGATTGCTTCATAAGAGGATTTAGCAATAGTTGCCACGCTTGGTGTAAGAGAGAGGCTGCTGACCTTATCTTGTCAGTTTTCCACTGTCGCTTCTCACGACACGCACGGAATGGCGGGAACACTATTACACTACATAGAATGTCATATGTAAATTGTGCAAACAATGCAAACAACATAACGTATGGGTTATAGCTTTTACAGGGACTGCCGACTCATCACGAGCTTGTGTTCAATCTCAATACAAAGACGATTTGACCATGAACAAATTTCTTTCCAAATGGTTTCCTATGTACGCAAACACTACAAATTTAAATAAAACTAGTTTTTACGGATTTTATAGCGTATTACAAGTAACATACCATAGGCTTCCTTTTGTATACGACTAAAGCATACGATAAAGTACAATTTAATATACTTTTGAATAAATTACAAGATTCGGAAATTCGTGGAACGGCCTATAAATGGTTCCAATCATATCTGACAAACAGGAAGCAGATAGTTAAAATCGAACACCATGACGATGAAAACGGGAAATCACTGTAGTACAGTTTCAAACCCGGGACCTCACACGTTCAATTCCTCAAGGTAGCGTCTTAGAATGTCTATTGTTTTTAATATACATAAATGATTTACCTAAGATAATAAATAATGAAAACACATTAAGCGTACTCTTTGTCGACGATGTGTCAGTGTAAGTGAACAGCGATAAAAACACAAATAATAACTATATTGTCTACCACACTACAAACTATAACAAATTGGCTCGAAAATCACAACTTAGAAATTAACTTTAAAAAGACTAAAATTATGCAATTTAAAACATACAAAAACAGTCCATTAATTTTGAACATACATTTTAATAATATACAGCTAAAAGAAGTTGATAATTTTAATCTTTTAGGTTTGAGTATATGTGAAGTACCTAGTGAAATAGATTCGTCAATTGAAAAACACACAGTAATTATATAAAGTCTAAAATATCAAAATTTAGGTATGCTTTATTACAAATCAAATACCCACCTGATACAGTCAAGACACTTTCAGCCTACCGTGCCTGTGCCCACCGGTGGCAGCGCGGAGCTGTGCTGCGGGGAAGCAGCGTCCATGTGCAGCAGCTGTTCATCACCCAGAAGTGCGTTAGAACACTAGCCCGGATAGGTAATATGCTAGCTGTAGACCGTATTTTAAAAAACTTAATATTCTTACCTTACCCTTGTACGTATGTACATTTATGATCTAGAAACAGAAACAGAAACTTTTGTATTCAATGTAGATTATAAACAATACTTATTCAAAGTCACTTTTTTCATTAACCACTGGTTCGCAAAAAAAACCGCTGTCCTGGGAAGAACCAGCAAGAAACCCAGCGGGACTATTTTTTTTTAAATATAAGCTTACAAACAATGATGCTTATAATTAACAACACAAGACAAATTAGAAATATCTTGGTAGCGATCATCTTTCCCAGGGGTTATTATCGTCCATAAGTTCCTTAATATTATAATAACCCTTTTTATACAAACTTAATTTAATAAAATTTTTGAACTTTGCAAATGACAAAAAAACGACTATGCCTGTTTGTCCACAAAAATAATAATATTTTCAAGAAGATTAAAGATACACATAACACATACACGTGACAAAAATAAATTATACCTAATACAGTCGCGAACAAAACTGTTACATACAAAAGCCCCTACTATATGGCAATAAAAGTTTAAAATAAATTACCGCAGGAAATAAAAAACATATCAGAATTAACCAAATTTCATTCAAGCCTCAGTAAATATTTAAAACAAAGGCCCTTCTACTCAGTGGAGGAGTATTTAGATAAAAAATAATACTATTATGTATTTTTATAGTTACGTAGCTTCAAAGTATATTTTTTGTATATAAGCGGTGTCCTCGTCAAATTTGCAGTGGCTGAAATAGGCGTCTAAATTGTAAGCACATTTTTAATTTAAGACCAATTATGTACACTTGGACTTTGATTTGATTTTAAAATCCGTAAAAACTAGTTTTATTTAACTTCTTTCCTTATTTCCGGAGTCTGCGGCGCCCAGACGTTAGGACTTTTCCTGTATCATGAGGGCTGCCTGCACACATAAATGTCACAAGGACAAGCATCCAGAACCGCGACAATTATTTGTAGCCGCGGCCCTTGGTGCTTTAACTTATTGCTAATGCAAGGAGCCGTCAGAATTCCATAGAAGGAACATCTCCCACTATAGGAAAGAAATGTCGTAAATAGCGCGCTTAGCAGGCAAATTGGTGATCTCAATACCTCGTAGAAGTGATTTTTATTTATTTTTGAAACATTTTACCGTATCGCGTAGTGGCGGTGTAAGAACATCCACCCCCCTCCCCCACATCACACCGTAGGTGTGGTAAGAGGCGACAGAGGGAAACAGTTCAGGAGATGGGCGGCAGCGTCTTCCTGATAACGGCAAAGAATAAAAAGATGCGGCTGCCGATCCGCTCGCCCAGCGTGGCAACTGTGGCGAACCATAAGAAGCAATCTACGGGAGACGCTTACGTTCAGCACTGTAGATAGACAGATAAATTTTTATTGCATTTAAACAAAGTTATTACAATAAGGGAAAACTTATAAAGTACAAACGGTGGTCACATTGTTTTAAGCGATTTCTACCTGACAAACCGAATGTAAGAGGACATTGTAATTTTATATTTTGAAAGATAGATGCTACGAGAAATTTTGTTTAAAAACATTATATTTGCAAACATATATATAATATGTTTAAGTTTATATAAGTAGATGCTGTGGCCCATAGACACTTCTATCTTTTTTTATAGGATAATGGTGACAAACGATCACACAGTCTACCTGATAGTAAGTGGTTGTCACCTGTTACGTCTACGTATGCCTCCTTTCCAGTAAAATAGGTCTACGGTTCTTTACACACGCGATACGAAACAGCAGCGTTGAACTGTTACTTTACACAGGAATTCTGTGAGAGCGTGGTCCTACCCTGGCCCAGCCGAACCATTCACGCTTCAACTATATTAATAATATAGTAGCTGCAGAATGACTCTACCACGTACAAGTCTATAATGGACCCTGCATAGTTATCAGCTTGTGACTGCACAGCCGGAAAATGAGATCGTTTTCAAAACCAGTATAAAGGTCATAATAATTACATGCATAAATACACAAAAATGACCTCAATGCAAGCCAACTGCTAACCCATGACTCAAGCGACTGTCTGTAAATATCTCTGTACCATAAACATGTCGCAAACAAAGAAGAGATCACGATTTATCTTTTGTCCAATGTAACAGATATAAATAAGTTATTAAAAAAAAGAACAATAAATCCCTGTAGAGATCTGACTTATAGCGTACGTGAGGGTAATATGGTCATCCGGTTAATATGGTCACTTTCTTATAACTCAAAAACTACAGCCTTGTTGGCGTAGATGGCTCTGAGACACGATAGCTGTTCATCAGTCAAGTAATAAAAGGTCAAAAGGACCCCGCTTTAACGATGTTATTTTAACAGTTGACATTATAGTAAATTAGTTGTTTTTAAGTTGACTTTTCAAACTGTTCTTAATTATTACTAAAGTTTGTTTGCTATTTTTTTTTCTTAAAAAGTTGATTGTAGTATACAACTCTGTGTTTTTGTCACCGTTCTCCTCCTAACTTCGGTTGTATAGGACGGCAAAGCATAAGGTGTTTAACCGAACATTTTTTTTATCTTTATTTAAACCTTACTTACTTAACCCGTGGTTGTTTGGTGATGAAGCCACATCCAAAACCACAATTTATCGCTGGTTTGCTGAATTTGAATGTGGACGTGTCAAGCTCAGTGACGATCCCCGTCAAGGTCGTCCAAAAACTGCAGTCACCCAAGAAAACATTGATGCTGTGCGTAAGCTGATTGAGGAAGATCGACATGTGACATACCGCGAAATTCAGGCAACTTTAGACATTGGC
>DWHP01000805.1:0-17939 GCA_018247895.1 Parnassius honrathi
GCGATTCTGCCATAAGGACTATATCGTCGGCAAATCGAAGGTGAGTGATGTACTCGCCATTGATGTTAATACAGTATCCTTTCCAGTCCAGTAGCTTGAAATTAAATGTTTATTACTTAGTATGACTAAGAAATAAACATTAATTTATCCATTATAGCCTATCAAAAGTATATTACTGAACGTGGATTGTGGCCCACCCACATAAATTGCCGTATAGAGGGGGATATTCCAGAAAGATAGTGGCCCAACTCCTGATTCGATTGTTCCCTCTGTCGCCTTTACCGACCCCCGTGGGCTGATATGGCATAGCAAATTCACTTATAGTGGCAGTATACGACACTGCGTCAATTGCCGAATACAGTCAATTGTTAAATTATAAAAATTGAATTTTCTCTTTTCATAGATTCATTTGCAACCGAACGTTAACTAAAGACAATAATTGATTAAGAATCAAAACGCAGATGCGTTGTCTCGTTTCCAGTAAAAAGGATCTCCGGTTCTCTACACTCACCATACGAAACAAAGCAGCGTTAAGCTGCTATTTTACGCTGAATATTTGTGAGAGCGTGGTCCCGCCCCGCCGAGCCGACGCATTCGTGCTACAACTATAATATATCTGCAGCGTGGCTCTACCACGTCAAAATCAGCTGTGTTTCATATGGCGGGTGTAAAGAACCGCAAAACCCTTTTGCTAGAAATGTCTCGTACATTCCATCTTAGTCTTCAGGGGTGACACATTTGCATTTTGATCCTTAGTTTAGGATAAATGTGGATGTCTATTGGTCACAGCATCCACTTACCATCAGATGGACTGTGTGCTCGTTTGTCACCCAATGCTATAAAAAATTTCTGTGGGAGCATGGTCTTTTACCGTCTAAGCCGACTCATACATGCTTATTTTATTTAACTGAATTGACAAACGAGCTGACGGTCTATCTTGTGGTAAGTGGCTACTGCATCTCAAGGACGCCAGCAGCCAACTTGTGATGACGCGTCACCTCTGAGAATTATGGAATGCCCCACAGCCTGTAGTTATGTTGGCTCTCTATACCCTTCAGACAGGAAGACAGCTGTGTAGATTAATTTTAACCATCAAAACACCCCATAAAACCGTTAAAGCAACCCTAATTATGAAATTCTCGTGAAGATGTTTAGTCCGGTGAACATGATGGCGGCGTGCGACCCGCGGCACGGGCGCTACCTAACGGTGGCCGCCATCTTCCGTGGACGCATGTCCATGAAGGAAGTGGACGAGCAGATGCTCTCCGTGCAAGACAAGAACTCCAGGTGAGCTCCACGAACTGTTATACCGCTATTGAAAATTGTCTTTTTTATATAATTTTTATTATTCTTAGGATTCATCCATTAGCCTTTAAAAATCTACTGCAGAACAAAAGCTTCTTCATAAGTTGTCTCATAATATTTTATTTATTTTTTTATAGAATATGGGTGACAATCATGCACACAGTCCACCCGATGGTAAGCGGACGCTGTGGCTTACAAACATCTACATTCTCAGATCATAGAAACAACCGTTATTTCTATGATTTGAGTCTACATTTATCCTCGGTTAAGAATCAAAATGCAGATGCGCCGTCACCCGTGAGGAATAAGATGGAATGCCTCGTTTTCAGTATAAAAGGGTGTCCGGTTCTCTACACTCACCATACGAAACACAGCAGTATTAAGCTGCTGTTTTACGCTGGTATTCTGTGAGAGCGTGGTCCTACCCCGGTCGAGCCGACCCATTCGTGCTGCAACCATAATATATGTGCAACATAGCTCTACCACGTAAAAAATGCCTTGAGTAGAGAATAGGCCGGCCATATAGCTCGAAGAACCAAGAACCGATGGGGAAGAAAGCTTCTCGAGTGGCAGCCCCGTACCGGCAGGCGAAGTGTAGGGTGTCCCCCACTAGATGGTGTAACAACCTGGTTAGACATGGAAGTTGACGGATGCAGGTGGTTCAGGACCGTCCTTTGTGGCACTCCTTGAGGGAGGCCTATGTTCAGCAGAGGACTTGTGAAGGGCTGTTATGATGATGATGATGATGAAGATATATTAATTATAAAAACTTTTAGTACTCCTGTGTAACTACATTTTTTAATTTAGTTTTTTTTAATAGTAGTTTAATTTAAACCAGGGAGACATGGTCGTACACAACCGGCCGTATAAGTAAGCTTAGTCACTCAGTGAGTTACATATTAAGAGGGCTCCACTTGGAGGTTTTATGCGTAATAGAATCCATATAAAAAGAGATCCGCAGCAGAACCAGAGTAATCGACAACCTAGCCTATCAGGCTATTTCGTTCGAATAATCGAAATACCCTAGCCCTAGACCTCCTAGCGATAAGTGGAGTAATGTCCCCCTTCAAGATGGAGTGACCTAGTAAGACATGCAGAAGGAAGATGAATGCAGGTTGCTGAGCACTATGTTTTACGACAATCTTTGGAAATGCCTATGTGGACTTGTGATAGGCCATAATCATGACAACGACCAGGGGCATATAGGTAATCATATCATCCGACCATTAAAAGCTAGCAATAATCTTCTGCCAAAAATTCACTTACTTTGTGTAACAGATGTTGAGTGTTGTTAACAGACTTTCAATCCCTTTAGTCCCAAACTCTTGTATCCATGATAGCGGATTGTTTGTGAGTGCGATTCGGAGGTTCTCGAGACAACTGTGAAGTTTTCCCACTGACAACTCCGGCTGGTTGAGATATGCCACGTAGTCAGATGGTTTCTCGAACTTTGAACGGCCCTCCTGAAATATTAAACTTTTATTAAAAAGAAGAGATACTTTGAACTCACCATACTTGCTGAGCTACCTTAAGCTTCCTCATATGGTAAGCAGTCAAGTACATCTAAGTTACAAATGTTAGGATGGACTGGCGCTTTAAGTTTTAGTGTTGAGTTGCAATATAAGGAAGTATCCATGACAAGAAAATGTGTCATGATATCTGGCCTGATGATCCCTGCACATCCAAGTTGGATCCGTAGATTGCCCTTGCAGTCGAAGCTGGTTACTTACCTAGTAGTACTATTTGTCCTAGGTAAACATACTCTTCAACAACTTCGAGTGTAGTGCTCCTAACAACTACATAGGCATAGGTGTGATATGTTACAATTAACCTTTGTCTTGTCCATGTTCATTTTAAGACCTATCCATTGGGAGGCAATATTGAGATCAATGAGAATAAGTGCTGGGGTTCTTCAGCGACTTTGCCATAATAACTATATTGTCGGCAAATCATAGGTGAGTGGTGTACTTGCCATAAATGTTGATATTTTATTCTTTCCAGTATAATAGCCTTAAAACATCATCCAAATGCAGCAGTAAAATGTTATGGATGCTGATATCCAACACTGCACTTACATTACCAAAATTAATCCTAACGTCCTAGGGCAATTGTTGCACAGTTCACTGCACCGAGGCTACGTGGTAACTTTTTGGCAAAGGTTACAGTTGATTAAAACAACTTTTACGAATTGTATCGCGTTTAATTTAAGTGTTAAACCCGGAGTACCTTAACAATGACATTGGGACGTCAGTCATCTCAGTCCCCCGTGATCATGGATGCTGGAAAGCACCCGAAACGTCGGGAATTAAAAATAATTGAAATTAAACGCGATAAAATCCGTAAAAGTAGTTTTAATCAATGTGTAGTGTTCGCGTAAATATAAGAAATCATTAAAGGTTACAGTTTTTAACAAATCCAACTCCTAAGCTAAACTGAATGCAATGCACGTTGGATAATACAATTTACGTCACAGAACACTTAACACGGAAAATTAAAGATTTTCTCAGCGCAGCTAGGACGAAGGCAAAGAAAATGGGCTATGCCTTCGTCTGGGTAAGGAATGGACGCATTTTGTGCGTAAATCAGCTGATTCCGACTTCATATGGATTAAGTCTTTAAGTAAAATCGTTTAAGCATAAATAAGCCTTTTTTCTTTTTTTATTAAATGGGGAACAGGGAATATAATCGGGGAATAAAATTTTTGTCTCCTGCCCATGCTAGCCCGGCTTTGAGAGTAAATGTGAGGACTTGTCTTCTGTGTCAGTCCGTCATACAACACTGTATGCCGCTTATTTTCCCTTTCCGGTTAGTCGCAGCGTACTGGAACATTTTCTAGACAACTGTAATTCAGTTTCTGAAAATAATCTCATGTTTATTCTAGGTGACTTTAATCTAAGAAACATTAATTGCCAAATGGTGCATGATAATTGCAGTAGATATGTGGCACCTGGTTTGGCTAAAAACCTGGTTGGCTTTGTATGTTTACATAAATTTTCCCAAATAAACAACATCATCAACAATATATATGTTATTTTGGATTTAGTTTTGACCGATAGTCAGATGTGCAGTTTCTAAATCAACCTATGTCCTCAGGAAAATTGACAAACAGCATCCCCCTTTAGGTATAGTACTTTCCCTAGTTGTAGATTTTACGTCGCGGTAACTGCTTTCGGTGTAATAATTTTAGTATAAACTCAGGTATAGCCACAAGGATCACATCATGCTCCTATCCTTTTTAACTTGTTTATTAACGACATCCGAGACTATTTAACGAGCTCTTGTTTTTATGTATGCCGATGAACTGAAATTTTAAAGACATAAATTCAATAGAAGACTCAATATTATTGCAGAGGGTTCTGAAAAATCTTATTGATTGGTGCAGAGATAACGCGAGATAACGCGCGAGACACACTAAATCCGAAAAAATGTCAACACGTTAAATTTACCAGAAAAGTAAAACTTATTCTATTTAATTACAAAATAGATGAGCATATTATTGAAGAGGTCGAGGTTATTTTTTACGATTTAGGAGTTACTTTTGACAGTAAGCTGATATTTATACCCCATTACGAAAACATCGTTAAAAAAGCTTTAAAGCTGCTTGGGTTTTTCATACGAAATAGCACAGGATTCAGCATTAAAACTAAGAAAATGCTTTATAATAGTCTCGTTCGTAGTACACTTAAGTACTGTCCTGTTGTCAGGCGGTTCAAAAGCGGTTTCTGTGGCATTTGGCACGATTAATTAGTAAAGCAAAGAGATTTCTTATACGTGGATAGGCAAACTTTTTCAAAATGTTATACTTGGATAAACGTAGGGAGCTAACAGACTGGTTTTTAAGAAAATTCTCAACAATGGAACTAGTTGACCACAGTTACTGAACGCGTTTGAATTTAGCACTCCTTCAAGAGATCAGCATATGATAGCTCCACTGAAACCTCCAACCCGTAAAACCGTTCTCGGCTCCAACTCTCCTTTACCCAGACTGTTTAAGACATAGTTGATGTAAATTTTGATTCCGCTAGAGTACTTAAGATCGTGCAACCAGCTTGTGTTTTCTATTACCACATGGATAAACCACATTCTTTTCTTTTAAAATTATTAACCTTATTTAACTAAATCAAAAACTACGTAGGTTATAGTTATAATGCATGCTGTGTTTACTAGTAAGAAGTCACTACACTTAGCTTAAGAAACTTTTCTGTTATTTACGATTGTCATTATGTGAGTTGACCGTTAGTGAGTCCTATGAATAAAAAAATTCAAGTATTAAATATATGTATAGTCGAAATCGAATCGAAATCAGTTCAGTGGACAAAGCTTGCAATATACTTGTTTCTATATACATTTCTGCATCACTTATGTGAATTAGTACTTCATATTTAGATATCAGAGGGTATCCAATTGCTGCCACATTGCATGCCAGCGGATGTGTTCGACGATCTTACGCACAATCTCGCAAAGCAATGTTAATGCGTCAGGATACAGGGACTGTCCACTAAGAGGTGTTATAAATGTAACCTTAACGTTGCGTTGATGAGGTTACCTCTGATTTGAGGTCGAAGTCTAATAAAGTCATCACTACGCTCCCCTCATGCTCTCCTGAACCTCAGATACTTTTAGTTCGAGTATCATTTTCGTTTTCAGTGCCTAGAAGATAGCAACACAGTGGACGAAATAAATGACAAGCAATTGGAAACTATCTACATCAGAAAGGGTATGGTACCGACATCAATGGCGGATATATCACTCACCTTAGATTTGCCAAAGATATAGCCACTATGTCAGAATCACTGAAGGACCTCATCACTACGCTAAATGAACATAATAGTTCGACATGATATAATGATGATGACGAAACGAAAACAATAAAATAAATGGTAGGGTTTGAGCAATTTGTAAACAAACCTGAGCATTTACAAACTTGTACGCAACCAGCATTTTTTTCTTTTGATCCCTCGAATATTTTCTTAGTGGCTCCTTCTTTTCTTCACTGATGTTCATGTCGGTCTGGGAATAAGAAAAAAGACATTTGTGAATAAAATATTAGAAAATAAAGTGTTAGCGATCGGTCAGTTATTTCATGGAAGACACCGTAAGTGCCATCTTACAAGTAAATTATAGTTTTAGCATGAATATAATGGATCAGTTTGACACAAGAATGACCACGCTTGTTACTGCTGTGTTTTGAGAACTGAAGACATTTGTTACTGGAAATGAGGCATTTCACTTCAGGATACTCAGTTGAGTAAAGATAGAGTATAGAGTATAGATGTCGATGTCTATGGGCCACAGCATCCACTTACTCGTTTATCAATCTTTTTATATAAAAATATATAAAATACTTCTAGGCACTTCTATTTAAGCGACAGTAGCCTAATGGCAGGGCGCAGATCACGAACTCAGAAGGTCGAATCCGCCATTCGACTACCGTCGTAAATCACTCGATAGTTAAAATATTAAATAATATAGAATACTTCCACTGTATTTACGAGTTTAAATCTATGTTTGCAGAAATCATGTACTTAGCTTAATAAGTAAATTATTTTAGTGTTTGAAAAATGATAATTTATTTGTCTCATTGCTTGCGTAATTGCCAAATAATTTTATTTTAAAGTCGATAGCAAAATGCTTATCTTCCGTAATTTTGACCGACTTCAAAAGGAGAAGGTATTGTTTAGGTATTGTATTGTATTGTTTTTGATTTTTTTGAACCCATTTTAATGATTTTTTTTATTTGAAAGATGATGATGATGCTTCTCGTGTGGTCTCATATAAGTTTGATCAAGATCTGACCCGCAGTTTTTTAATTATCCTTAACAATGGGTATTTAATTGACTTCAACTACATTGATGATGTTCTCATTTTATTTATATTGAAGTCGTTTGTACAATATTTTTAATTTTACTACTTGTTGTTTTCATATTTGATAATATTATCAGTATTTTTAAATTGGTTGGTGTCACAAAATTTAATAAATTGTTCAATATGTAATTTTTTTAATGGATTTAATCTGGAATAATACATAACTAGATTGATTTACTAACTTGCTGAATTTTATCAGTGTGATTTTATCGGGAATATTTTAATATGTGGCAGCTTCATCAATTAGGATTAAATTAGATGGTTATATACATATATGCTGTGCCGTTACCAAAAAGTATTAGTAAATTATACACAATAGAGTCTTACTAGGCGCAATTGTGTAGTACTAATAATTTGGTCAGTGCTTCTTTAGTGATACTAGTTAACCCCAAAATTAAACTACGTTGAATCAAAACTTAACACTTGAGTGCATGATTGTATCGCGGCGTGTGGGAGGGGATTTCTTTTCACATATAAATATTTACTCGTTATAGCTAGTGTTGCCACTTTAGCGACTTTGTCGCTAAATCTAACGAGTTTTTTGTTAATTTAGGGAGTTTAATTCAATGTTTAGCAACACAAAATATTCTGGCGACTTTTAGCGACATTTGCACTTTCTTCGATTTTTGTCACCATCTGACTACTTTACGCGTAACGAATAGTATACTCTATCCGTTAAAGAAATTATAAAATGTAAAGTGCCGAAACAAAGGTTCTTTGGACACAATATAATTTTCACAATAGTAAACACATTAAAACAAGCACAACCACATTCCATTACCTATTATAAATAAATCACTTAAGATGTACAACATTATTATTTTATATGTTAAAAAAATTAATTTGCAAATCGTATGTGGTTTTATTTCCTCTAATTCACACGAGTATCGGTAATGCGGGGTGCTTTGACAATCCTCTTACTCCTCGGCCATTTTGTTGTATGTTGTTTTTATATATATATATATAAAAGTTACAGCCTATATACGTCCCACTGCTGAGCACAGGCCTCCCCTCATTTCTGAGAGGGTTTTTTTAATAAAATTATATGTAGCGACATTTGGGGACTTTTTGTTATTAAATTAATTTATAACTAGGGACTTTTCGATGGCAGTCTAGAGACCTACGCTAATTCAATCTGGCCTTATACCGTTGCCTTTATATTTTATACGGTGATCACTCAATAACACACACATAAATAAAAATACACCTGCAATGAAATGAGTACTCAATTCGTTGCAGGTGTATTTTTATGTGTACGACTGAACTTCAAGCAGGGAGCGACTATAGGTTGTAAAGTGTATTTTTGTTATGGATTCCATTTAACTCCTAACACAATCATTTTAAGCTTACCAGGAGTGGTTAAAAGGAGTTAATTAATAGGATAATAGGAATACTAGTAGTATTTAAAAAATATTGTAAGCGTGGTAGGCATAACAGGGTATGGGAGGTACCGTTTATTGTACTTCTTCTTAATCGGGAGCCCTTAGAAGTTAAATAATGGACATGCACAACTCCCGGGAGGGAATATTTACCCTAATCGTGTCGTCGTATTTAACATCTGAGGTGAACAATATGGTATACCACCGTTTATCTGGATCTTTTGAATCAGAAGATGTTGTTTTTACGTATTATTTCTGTAAAACTGAATTGACTAACTACTTTCAGTCCACTTGATGGTAAGTGTCCTGTATTTATTCTGGCTTTTTATACCGTTCAAATCGGAACCCAGCAATCCGTTGGGCTATGTCAGTCACTCTGGTTCTACTGCGATATCCTCATTTTTAAGTTTATCACGCAGAGAAATCTGGAACATAGCCCTCTCCATAGCGTACTGAGTGACCACGTCTCAGTTCCATAAGTCATCACTGGCAACATGCACCGGTCGTACAATCTCGTTTTCAGGTTTTGAGTAGAAGTCGAAAATAATGAACAAGAAGAACGAAATAGTAATATGTATTTTATGGAAGAAATAGAATATTATTATAATAAATATAAATTGTCGAAAATACCACTATCGCTAACACGGGTTCAGTACATAACATCATTGTGCATTTGCTAAATCTATGGGGTGCTGCTCGAGCCAAGAACGAAATGTGACCGTTTAATACTTTTCTATTTTCTCAAAATATGGTTGACTTGATTTAAGAACATAGTAATCAAAAGATCACACATTAGTCACATTACTCAGAAAATCATACATCTGACTCAGCCTAAACTTACTGAAATTACTAAACATGTGCTACAAATGTATGAAAAACGTGTGTCGTCTTCATTCTGTCGATGTAAAAATAACCAAATGTTAGAAAACTGATAATTAGGTAACTGATAGGTAGGTAGTAAAAGTATTATGATGTGCATTCCCCTTGCGATTTTAGATGCTTTAGTATTTTCATAGATCTTTATATCTGTTTTGTAGTTTATAAGTTAAGAGTAATTAGAAAAACAATTTGATTTATTTTTTGATTAGAAATTTTCTTACATATTTGGTTTGTAACTCTAAAAATATAACGTGTTTTTTGTATTCTTTTTTGTTTGATGCTAGAAGTGGCAAGTTTAAAATTTTAAATAAATATTCTTACTACATTCATAAGTTACCTTTATTTCGTAAAAAGAAATCCTGGCTTATGATAAAAATAGTACTGATATAAGGTTTATTTTTAAGGGGGACATTGATCCCTCACGTGTGTAGATGTGTGGATAGAAATAGCGTGTGGTGCTAAGGGTTAAAAGGTACTGGAGTGCCATTCTAATCTCGCTCAGACTGACGTCCGGGATATCATCGGAATAGTGTCAGATAAGACGTGTTCTTGGATCGTTACTCACACTCACGTTTGACTACAACGATGGTGTGTACAAGTTGCCCATAGAACCTCTCAATCTCACTCAAACTCTCAGGTGTCCCGGAAAAGATGCTGCACTCTCGGTCTTCAGTTTTGACAGTTGGCTCTTTCTGACAGACAGATCTCTGGCAAAGACTTTAGAGCCTTGGTTCAATACGGGCTGTATTGCAGTTGCGTAAGTCCCGCCGCATGCATTTGGAGATCTGTGTTTTCAGTTCCTAACGTTTAGGTTCCGTGTGCCTCTAACCACACGATAATCGCTGCCAGTTTTCACGATCACAATCATTGAGACATAACTGAACAGTAGTCTTCTTGTCGCCATAATGAAATCAATTCCATTTTTGAACGTCAGGGCTCGACCAGGTCCACTTCCTGTGGGGTCGCTTCTGGAAGAAAGAGTTCATCATAAAGAGTCCCTCTTTCTCCATAAGGTCAACCAGCTGCTGGCACTTTGGGTTCCGTTGCCCTATTTCGAATTTCCCTAATTTCAGCTCGCCGTTCTCTCTTGTGCCTAGATTTGCGTTCCAAGTCACACATTAACACCGTATTATGGTTTGTGGAGGAATGTATGGCTTTGGAGATTTCCTTCAACTCCTCATCGTATATGCCGAGGTTGGTGCGTAAGCCTGTACGACCTTCAACGGATACCGTTTGGTGTCTCGTCGACACACTCACAATCTTTACAAAGTTGTTAACGGGAGACTTGTGGACGATAAATCCGACACTTACTTGGGACAGATGGTCGCCCTCCCGGTTGATAAAACAAGTTGTCGCATTAGAGGACTACCGTGGCCTCCACCTCTCTTCGGACCTCAGATAATAATATAATATCCCAGCGCAACTTGCCTATCTCTTCTTCCAGCTCCAGGATCTTCTCATCGGTCCTCATTATGAGTTCATCGTATGTTGCCAGGTCGAGTCATCTTAGGTAGCAACCGAATCTCCACCAGAGGTTGTTAGCACCCCCTGCCTCGCCGTTACCTTAGCTACCACGTAGCCAGGAATAGCGGGGCCGCCAGGGACTAGGGGCCGTCTTTTCGTAACTCTCATCAAGGGGGGATGTTTGCCATAGTTGCCACGCTTGGCGAGCGAGTTGGCAACCGCAGTATTTTATTGTACAATTGCTGCTATCAGGAAGATGCTGCTGCCCATCCTCCGCCAGTTTCACTCTGTTGCCTCTTACTAGACCCACTGGGAGATATGGGATAGTGGATATTCTTAACCGCCTCTACACGGGAAAGAAAAATATACCCCGGTAAAATACCAGAGTTTGAACGCTAAGTCTGAAATTGAAATGAGTTAATTTCTCTGGTGATTTCAATAATTTGTACGAGATTTTGTAGAAGTTAGTGACTGTACTCACCAGCATCTCTTCGAAGCGCCGTTGTAACTGCGTATCGTCAAGTGCGTCGATCTTGCTGGTGTATTCGGCGGCGGCAGACGGCTCGTCCTCCTCAGCGCGCGGCTCGGCCCCTCTCGGGACCGTCTCGTAGCCGCGCTCGATGCCGCCGCCCGCCTTCTTCGGCCTCCCGAACCATGTGTCCAGCTGAAACACAATGCCAACAATTTAAAAATAAGTCTGAAATTCATACCATAGTTATTGACGATTCATCAAAATAATGGATTATCAAAACGTATGCCGCATGATCCGCCCCAACACCGCAGATATGACGAATAAAAAAAACTTTTTCTCACAGCGACACGGTGATTTTCCTTAACGGATTGTGATTTGGTTTTGATTTGTAACCGCCTTGCACACATGTTATCCTGCCGCATGTTTATGAAACACTAACAAAAAGAAAACAATTCGTCGTAAACATAGCCGTGGTATCTCAGGGGATATAAACAATCGCCCTCAATCTCATGGCTCGCGATTAATCAAACAAAAATGAAAAGAAAACAATTAAAAATATGGGTATGAGAACGAACTGTAACTTATAACGTTGTGTTAATTTCTATCAAATTCAGTGTCCGTTAATGCAAATACAAATTAACGCACGTAAACAGAAGGAATATTCCTAGGTATATTTTGCCACTTGTCACCATTTTACAATACTTTAGTAGTAAACTAGAAGTAAAACATGATCAAGAACGGACGCAAACAATATAAATTAAGTACTTACGTTTAAAGAGATTTATGGTTCATTTCACCACGAATACCGTTGAATATCGGGTGTTATTAATAAATTCTAAATAGGTAATATTCTTGTCGGTATAATAAGCACAGCACAGTACTTCCGATCTATTTAAAAATTATGATTAAATATGTCAGCCTAATTTTTAAAACAGGGTCAGTTTTGAATAAAACCAAATTTTACAGATGGTAATGCAATATAATTTAAATGAAACTAATTTTAACAGATTTTATCGCGAATACTAACTTATTCGTCTAGGGCGTCCATTCCCGGCTCTGACGTTCACATCTGCAATATAAATTTGCTTTGTCACTCTTTCTTCATTCATTCTTTCTTCATGAACATATTGGCGATATTTCGAAAATTGCCACATTATGCCTTTAACCGACGAGCGTGTATGCGTAGATATATGTATGTAAAGGAGGCGAGAGAAGTGTTTCAGGATCGTGCAAAATGGAAGTCTGTAGTCTCGACCTACCCCTCAAGGTGATAGACGCGAGTGTTTATATACGTATGTATTAACATATTAGATATCCGACGTTTCGAGTCCTCCCGTGACCATGGTTTGCTGTAAAGTACTCGAAAAACGATAAAATCAAACATAAAAAAAATATTTATCGACATAATTTGTCTATTTTAAATTCACAACGAGTTACGAATGTTTCGCAGTTCTCAACTGGTCTATGGAAAACTAAGACAATGTAGGTCCTTACGTCAACCTCCCACCAGGCTATATTCAAACATACTATATTATCCAAACACATGAATTTTACACCTATCTTCCACAGTAAACTTTTTATAATCGCCCCGCCATTACACAGATTACTCAGACGGAAATATCCTCGTACGTATGATTCGTCAGGCTACGGAAATGAATAAATCTCAGACTGGAAAGAGAAGGGAGCTGAGTGCTAAAATCGTATCGGCTTAGTTTGCTAGGAAGCCACTATAGATTTCATTCAATACAATCAGTCTTAGTGAACCGGATCCTGGGTCATATACAATTAGCAGTTACACTGATAGCTGAAGCCGTATGTGATTTGTAATTATAAGCGTCGATCCATCACGTTTATCATAGATTACAGTAAATATTTACCATTGGATAAAATTTCAGTCCGTCCATCACAGCCTATAGTAATCCAAGTATGAACATAGGCCTCCCCTTATAGATTGCCTCATAAGGGGAATTTTGTGTAATAGACAACCCTCTCGCCATAGTTGACACGGCTGGCCAGCGGATTTTTTTTATTTTTTGAACAGGAAGATGCTGCTAGCCGTCACCTGTTTCATTTTCCTCTGTTGCCTCTTACGACACCCGCGGGACGATGTGGGCTAGTGGATATTCCTATACCGCCACAACACGGCAAAAGTTTAGTACATAGGATACTATAATACATACATAATAGAACGGGGGAGTGGGCGGAGCCCGTGCAGCCACTAAAATGCCACTAACATGTCAATTAAATAAAATAAAAATCAAACCCGTGCATAAAAAGGGCGAAATTACTGACATAAATAATTATCGACCTATAGCTCTGTTACCTACGTCTGCTAAAATATTTGAAGCGGCTATGGCGAAACGTCTTTGTTCATTTTATGAAAAATATAAAATTTTGCATGTGAACCAACATGGCTTTAGGAAAAATCACTCTACCACCTTAGCAATTTATAAATATGTAAAAAACATCCTAGACAAAATCGACGATAAAAAAATCGCAGTTGGCCTCTTGCTCGATATGAGTAAAGCCTATGACAGAGTCTGTTTTAGAACTCTATTGGATAAACTGTATCAAACAGGAATAAGGGGAATAGCTCATAATTGGTTCAAATCCTATCTTGATAACCGCTTCCAATATGTAGAAATTGAAAATACCGATTTCGAGACAGGCAAAATTACTCATGTCAGATCGGATGCAACCCTCATTACTGGCTCTATCCCTCAAGGTAGCGTTTTGGGTTGTATTTTGTTTCTTATTTACATAAATAATCTCCCAAACATATTGGACGATCTATGCTGCCTAAAGATAATAATTAATCACTTATGGTCAAAAACTTCAATTAAAATTAAAATAATTTTTTTTTCTTTATATTTGTTTTTTCACTTTGTCACCTAGAAACCTATAATCCCATATAAATTACCATTCCATATTCACGGTTTCTATATTCCCGGCATATTTACAGAACATCATATATCCCGCGAATAAAGAGCATTTACTGTATTATAGTATTCTATGACTAATACTGATTATTAGTTGCTGATGCTACAATAGGACAATACATAATATTATGTCGTATAACAGCAAAATCCTTAAAACAAACTTACCGGGTGGGTCCCTGGCTGCCGCTTCAGCAGCAGCGAGAGCATCAGCGGCTGCGGCTCGGAGCCGCCTCGAATGCGCGCGAGCTTTGTTCGTCTCTCCCCGCAACGCTAACGCTGCACGCAACGTCGCTTCTGCTTCGCGACCCACCTGGTACATGGACAAATGGCTCTTCGTACACAAGTAACTCGTGATACAGTCACGCTGCAGCTATAGCATGGTTACAACACGAAGGTCAGCTCGACCAGGGAAGGACCGCGTTTTCACAGAATACGAGTGCAAAATAGCACCTTGATGCTGCTGTATTTCATATAATGAATGTAGAGAACTGTAGACCCCTTTTACAGGCGGCATTCTATCTTAGTCTGCATCTGTATTTCGATTCTAAATCGAAGATAGATTTACTATGGGTACCTCCACCATCAGGAGGACTGTGTGCTCGTTTGTAACCCTTATTCTATAAATAAATGTTTTGTATGGTGAGTGTAGAGAACAGGAGTGCCTTTATACTGGTAACGAGGCATTCTATTATAGCCCTTAGAAGTGACAATGCATCTCATTTTGATTCTTAATTGAGAATAGGTGTAGATGTCTATAGGTCAACACTCATTTACCATCAGCTAGACTGTGTGCTCATTTGTCTCACCGGTGTGTCATAAAAAAAATCAAGTCCGTTCAGCAAGAGTTGATAAATATTATGAAATATCTCGAAATATAGACGTCGCTTACATATCGCAATCTGTGTAACAAGCGTCGCTTACCGCCGCAGGCATTGAGGTTTGTAATATGTAGCTTATAACTATTGTTAACCACGAGGCCTTTTATGCAACCATTATATAACATTATATATTAGCTTTGCGGGCTGCAATTTATTAAAAGTTTAGGAACCCTGCTTTGTTACTATCACCAAACAGACTTTATTTATTGTATAAAAGTTATTCGCTTTAATTCTAAAAGTAATGAGATCCACTATAAATAAACATGTTACCTTGTGTAATGGTTTAATTGAAACCCGCATAACTTCCGAACTGAGAGACTTCTGTTTCTTTACAAACTCTTTGAAAGAATCGACCAATGTTGAGATTTCATTCGGAAGCTTCGTCTGCTTTGGTGGCTCAGCTGCAAAAATAAAATTACTTATTTACAAAATTCAAAAAAAGGAATCTCTTCTTTTTAATTATACTGCACTTTATTTGCACAAATGTTAAGTGATTTCTTCGCCGATTGTCAATCGATTACTAAATATTACATAACACAACAATGGTCCAATTTTAATTCAAAGAAAAAATTTTAATAGTTGTAGCAACATTCGTTTTCATGGAATAAGGGTTACAAATGAGCAAACCGACCACCTGATAGTAAGTGGATGGTGTGACCCATAGACATCTACATTAATAATCGATTAAGAATCCAAATGCAGACGCGTTGTCACCCATGAGGACTAAGATGGAACGCCTCGTTTTCAGCAAAACAGGGTCCTTAGATCTCTATACTCACCATACGAAACAAAGCAGTATTAAGCTGCTATTTTACGTTGGTATTCTGTGAGAGCGTGGTCCCTCCCCGGTCGAGCCGACCCGTTACTGCTACAGCCATAATATAGTTGCAGTGTGGCTCTACCATGTAAAGATGGCGTATATCCCCTTATTAGACAATTTTTTTGTAACTATTATATGCCAGCACCTGACTATTATCTGATGATATGTGGTAATGCAGCCGAAGATGCACTGAGTTACCTTCACAAAGTCTATTCACAATTACTATGAAGGCACCCACATTATAATCTGATGGAAAAACAGATGCCCGCAAAATATTCCATTTCCTCGCAGTACGCATTATGAATGATGAATCTATGCGGGAGTCCAATGTTCAGCAGTGAACTTTTGATAGATCTGAAAACTAAAAAGAGAATCATTCATATGAATGAATAAAAATTTGTAACTTACTTTTTCCATCTCCTGTTGTAGAGTTTGCTGTACCAGTCCCAGTTGGTGCTACTCCACCAAGTCCCAAACTCGGTGTTGCTAAAACCAAAGTTAACTTGAAAATTCCCCTTAAGTAGTTCTATTTTTTTTTATTAGCTGTGTTTTATATATAACAAATGTATAATTTAAAAAAAAGAAAAATATAACATTTTTCTCGGTTTTGCAATATATATTAAAAAATAAACAAAACAAATTAAAATACCCAAAAATACCTGAAGTTGATGGTTGTGTGCCAGATACATTTGTTGTGCCTGAGCTGAGTCCTGCAATAAATTTTATAATATTCATGTTAAGTCAATAACACAGTCAATAACAGTTTACCTTTAAGTAGGACTAAGGTAGGTTAGTGATTTTCATTCTTTATTTCATAGAACTAAATAAGATTCTATTTATAAATGTGTTTTCATTTTATGTAACATGTACATAGAAATCAAATTAATGTACCCGTAATATCTAAATAACTGTCATATATCGAGCTGAGGGACTTATTAGAATGGCATTAAATAATAATAATAATAATTTTATTTTAGACCACGAGTTCATTATATTGTTAGTAACAATACCGACCTGCAACTGTGTTAGTATTGTAACTAGTTCACATCATCTTAATCCTATGACTACGCCCACCCTGTGGTTCTGTATTGGACAGTCATATCTAACAGATATCACTGTAAGGATACTGTTACTACTGTTTAGTAAGCGTTGCAAGAGTTATGCATTATTAATGCAAGAGTAAAACATGTGTTTTAAATTTTTTGTCTGGGCTAATTTTCAGAATGGCTAAACCAATTGTATTGATAATTCATGAATAGATAGAGTAATGCCAGGATTGATCTAGGATTTACTTTACCTAAACAACTTAAGATTTTTTTTAAATACGATCTTTTAAACGATTCTAGGTCTTTGATAATCTTAAATCTAAGTAACGCTACATTAATAGACCCATCCAAATAAAGCTATGGTCACTAGTCTTAATAATAATATAATAAAATGACTGAATAATGTGAAAATTTAGCGAAATACACAAAAAGTACTATTATACATGAACTTCGTTGAATGTATATAATGCAATGTCAGTGTTTTTCTCTCTCATATGGTTACTTATAACTTGAGAACCATGAGACAGTTTATGATCCGGTTTTTATTGCAAGATAGGGTTTTTTATAGGAAGGTTTTAAGTGCGTTCGATACGTTAACCGGGATCGGGGAGTACTTCCATATACTATCCAAATACTATCGCGCCCGGTCCGGTCCGGTTAACGCAGCGCCACTGGTTCTTAATACAATAATAATAAAAGGGATCTCATCGAGACAACCTATTTTGCATTTGGTATTATATTTCCTTAATTATTAATTATTCTAACAACAAAAAGAACGTTAACATACTGATAGATACCGGACTCGTCTCTTTTAAATATTAATTTTCGGTATTGTTAAAAATTACATTAAACACATGAGTAAAATATTTAAAAATAATAATGTATTTATTAT
>DWHP01000806.1:0-17931 GCA_018247895.1 Parnassius honrathi
TATTAACGAACTAAACTGAAGAAAATGGCGGCCGTTTAGCGTCTAACAATTTCGGTTTAACTCGAGTTCTCCGCGACACGGTGGGGCGTTCCGAATCTGCCAGCCAACTCGAACTGCGCGCCGGCGCAAGGAAAACTTTTTCACTCGTTCAACTGCGCCCTCTAGAGGAGTGCAATCCGTTTACGTTCATCCAGTCCTCGCGCGTTCGGGGGCGAACAAATTTTAATAAATAACCATGAGGAAAACAGGGGCAAAGCAGAGGAAAATCAATGGATTGTAAAATTTGCAGCACGGTGCTGCCAGGCCGATTCATTATGACGTTATCAAAATTATTTAAGAATGCTCTTTTTTCTTCAATATAATTATTAAACGTTTCTGGTGGGACTTTTAGTCCACCATAAAAAGATGAATCTCTATTATAGTGGTTTCGGCATTTTGACGGATAAGCGCGGAAAATGTGCCCGATGCAAGCTAATCTATGCTGCAAGCGCTCAGGTCATGGAGTATAGAGGTAAGGAGGACAATCTCCCAGAGGAGAATAGTTGAAAATGTGTCCATCTGTAAGCAGTAACAAACAGTTCAAAAGCTCTCCACAACAGCGCTCGAGTGCCTACAACGTATGATAAATCGCCACATAAATCACCGTAAAATACGTTGGGAAAACCAACACCGTAAAATACGGGATAAAATAATTATTGTAAAAAGAATTATGGTGAAAGTCTGTGCAATTAAAAAATTATAAAAAGTTCTTTAACACGTTCCCAGCGGCACTGATTTATCTTTACATTCCATTACTGCGTTACGAGACGTTTGAAACCTCGTTCTGAACTAGAGATAGTAGCGGCGCGAGGCTTAGTAAACCCCACCGCCCACATGAGACAAAAATCCTTTTTTTGGCGCCAAATAAGGCGAATTGTACGGTTTTGGTCGCGATTATTATTATCAATGAGTTGATTAAACCTAAATCTGCTGCCGCCTGTGGGCATATTATTTAGTTTAGATTCCTTAGGTAAAATAAAATGTGGGGTCTTATGTACCCCATACCGCACTGAAAAAGGCAGTTTTTCATATTATTTAGTGATGGGAAAAAAATATCGATTTTATTTAATTGTACTTATGGATGTTTTTTATTAAAACAGGTGAAACAATAATATTTTTGCAACCGATACATTCTGTGAGAATTTTCTCTGCTTTTGTGTCAGCCTCACGACTTGATAAGAAGGTGCGAAGTTTTTCATAGCATCCTACACATATCCTCTTCTTTGATCCTTTTTCAAGGTGATGTGGATTGTTTGGAGTGGGTTCTGAAAATAAAAAAAACTGATAGTGTATTTTTGAAGTGGGTTTAGGTGTAGAGCATTTCTATAACTAAGTATGGGATCGTTACGGCCGGTGTGTGTTTTGCTTTTGTCAGTTGAATTTATTTATTATATTCCTAAATAATTATTTCACTTAGACTGAGTATAATTTATAAATATTGATAAGAAACTTACCTGTTTTTCAAATATCGGTAATTTTGAGTTAGATTTACAACCCAATTCCTCTTCATTATCAATAATATGACTATTTACTTTCTTCGGCAACGTTTCGACATCTTATTATATCGTCGCGGGCGCAGTGTTCAACGTTTTGCACAACACTAACCGCTTGAAGCTAGCGTAGGGTGCCGTACGATGTGTGCGGGAGTACGAGGTGTTCGCAACCTCGTAACGCACTGTATTAAACTTTTATTTATTCAGTGCGGTACGAGGCCTAAAAATCCGGTATTAAGGTAGGTATACCAAAAAACTCGGCATCAACAGCACATCTCAGATATACAGTTATCTCTTTCCTAGACTGAACCGGAACTAGACTGAACGGATTGGACGGAAGTTACGCCTCTCGCACGACAGAGAAATTTAAGTTTTTCCTTACCGCTATAAAGAAGAGACACGGACGAGGTGTTTCAATTATTTTAGGCCTCAGAACTCAGGGGGTTATTTGCACCATTAAGACATGAACAGCTATTTTAAAAATTTTCACTGTCTGTCTGACCGAATAATCTTCGGAATCGCGAACCAATTGTGATGAATCTTCGCAGGCAAATAGAGGATAATGTCAGAAGTGATCTGTTAGATTTTTTGTGAAAACGATTTTCTTTTTAAATAAATGGTCTTTGATATCTTAAACCTAAATGACGACATATTAATAGATCCAACCCAGACAAAACCTGGGCGGATAGCTAGTATTTCATAACTTTACTTTTGATAATAACGCATTTCGATTGATTTTATGTATAAAATCTAAAAAATATGACGAATATTTAATGTGTAGGGCATATTATAGAACACACTACTTTGTTACTATAGAACATATTACTTTATTCTACATACTAACAGATTAATGATCAATGACAGATTATTGATCATTATTATACACATAACTCACTGCTTCGTCAATCTGATTATTACTCTTAGCATTTTAGATCTACGGTACGGAACCAGGGTTCCGTGAACGTCCAGAGTAACGTGAACCCTAACAGTAAGGGTTCGTATAAAGAAAAAATGGACCCCTTATAGGATTACTTCGTTTTCCGTTGGTCCGTGTGACATACCGTCAAAACCCATTTTCTCGAGAACGGATCGAGTTCTCACGTTAAAATTACTTAATATCAAATACTTACGTTATCAATTATAGGTCTATGGTCACTTGTAGATATAAAAAATCAAATTTCTAATTCAACGCAATCAAAAGATCCTTTTGACCTCGATTCACGAAATGGGCCAAGAAGCAAGGACTTGTACAGATAAAGGTAAAATCTAAAAGCCATTTATTTGTAATTGTATCATATAAAAATATTTATTTTTGATTACGAACTTACGTTTATACTTGGAATATTGAATTTAATGTAGAATGATGTACGGATTTTCTTTCGCTGCAAAGTTAGATTTCCTACTCGCACTTCTCCGGCACTAATTCTTCGGCATAAATTCTTAATCTCGAGACCCTCTAACTTCAATTTTTTGTAGGTTATTAAGTTCAACAGATAAATTATATTCGCTCTAAATTACTTATCACATACCTACATTGATACATAATTGTATATAAGCGTTTTATATAGAGCGACAATATGTAAAAATTTAACCTTTAGAAGTTATCTATTGGAATAATACTAGCATGAATCGTTTACAAAAACAAATTTATTAAAATGTTTGCCACTCGATACGTCAGTAAATGTATTAGAATATTATTAGAACCACTAGTTATCAAGATGTGCGTTGTATTAATCTTTGACGGAGAGGACTCTAATACGCGTCAAAGTTCAAAGTATTGATGTTTGACAGCTCAATATCGCAGTAGATGAACGTTTTATAGAGACGCTGTGTGCCGCGTAATTGATACACCAGGAAACAAAATTTATATGCTCTACAAATAATTACTCCTGGTCTGGGCATTTATCTACGTGCAATTTATGTATGGAAAATCTAATATAAAGGTAAAAATTCTAGAGTGGGAATTAAAGTGTTGTATCGTTACACATAAAACAAAATTCGTTGCCAGTTTTTCTTTGACAAAACACCGTCACAGCCTATCAAAGTGCACCGCTGAATATAAACCTCCTTCATAGGTTGATTCACAGGGAAGATATTTGCCATAGTTGACACACTTGGGAAGCGGGTTGGCAGACGCAATTTTTTATTTCAGTCGCTATTGCCCATCTCCTGATTATTTTCCCTCGGTCGCCTCTTACGACACCCACGGGATGATATGGGATAGTGGATATACTTACACCGCCAAAATTTTAATCTTCGTTGGAAGATCAATGAAAAGGTTAAGCAAATTTTCCAAATTATGATTAATCTTTATTACCTTTGTTTCCATGTTACTCATACTTGATTATTAAATATCAAGGTTCAACATGTTTAACATTTTTTTATAGAAAACAAGAGGCAAACGAGCTTGCGGCTCACCTGATGGTAATTGATTACCGCCGCCCGTGAACAACTGCAACACCAGGGGGATTGCAGGTGTGTTGCCGGCCTGTTAGAGAGGAGTAAGATATTTTCTTGAAGGTCCCTAAGTCGTATCGGTCAAGAAAAATCGCCGGTGGTGAAAAATTCCACAGGGAAGTTGTACGAGGGAGAAAACTTAGTAAAACGTACAGTGGTGGACCACCAAACATCAAGAAGGTGTGGATGGTACCGTGAATTTTGACGCGATGTATGTTTGTGAAATTTGGCATTTTACATAAACGTGGATACAACATAAGATATCGATTAACAGATTTGACCCTTTGTTGCTGTACGATTATGGTGATACACATAAGGATCTATTAGAATTGGATCTGTATAGATATACAGTTCCAATTGCTACTATAACTCATGACACCTTATTGACCTGCGATAAATGTAATATTTTTATATAAATTTTGTTGCTTCGTTCTTTTGCATTATTTTATTATTCAAATAATACTCATAACGAAAATATTCTACGTTTAACGTAATTGATACATTAGTGTGAGAACTCCGTTAAATAAAGAAAAATAGGCATGAGTGGACAAACGCTACTGAAATAGAGTAGAGCCTATTAAAAGTAATATTTATAGATTGCCGACGCTAAAGGGCACGGATGTTTGACTAATATGAATGTTATTTGAAATAAAGGTGAGGCGCAGATGACCTACTGGTTTACACGGTACAAGTTCAAGTTCACTGAAGTCGACTACAGCTTGTTCCTCACGTACTCCGTCCTTGTCGGCAGTGTTGGTAAGTTATTTTTTAATTTCTAAGTGAATGTCTTTTTAGAATATTTCAATGCTGATTCTGTATTTGAATCCCATTCTGAGCTCTCTGAATGACTGGATATTGCCCATGCACTTAAGATAAAACTGTATGAATTCTTAATGCACTTGTGCTTGGACTTTAATTACTTAAATTTTCTCAGCGAGTATTCACCAAGGACATCCTCTTGAGATTATAGTGTTATAAGTATTCCTCTAACTAATGTTACTGTAGTAAAATTGTGATAAGACTATAATGATGATGATGATAATGATATTGATATTCATTTAAGCCTAATCCGACCTTTAATTTAGAATTTGAAATTTCCGAATTTAGAATCATAGAAAGGCATTTATTATATATTTATTTACTATAGATTTGCAGCTCAATTGAATTTGAAATCTATCTCGAAAATTGAAAGAATAAAGCACGAGCTTAACTTTTAACCTGCAACCACTTAATCCCTTATAACATAACAATCAATTTTCGTACATTTTGAACCTTAACATGTACAATTAGATATAAAATATTAATATCAATGACAGATTCAAGGATAAAGAGCTCCTTCACGGATAAAGACATTTTATGGCGGCACGATAAGATTTTTTTCAAGAAATGTAAGTGACAAACGACCACACAGTTCACCTGTTTTTATCAAATGCTGAGACCCATAGATACTTCTATCCACCACTAAGAATCAAAATAAAGATGCGTTGTCACCCCTTAGGTGAAATGTTACGTCAACAGTATAAAGGGTCTGGTTCTTTCACAGACCATACGATACACAGCAGTTTATGCTGTTATTTTACTATGATAAGTTATGCGAGCGTAGTCACTCGCGTGCCTAGCCGATCTTTTAGTGTCGCAGCCAAAATACAATTGTAGATTGCATAAAAATTGTCCACTTTCGGCAATCATATGACTTCTGAATTAATGAAACAATACGCACTGAAGTATCGCAGCGATCTGATAACTCCAGGACCCTCTTAGAAATGAGAGGAAGCCCGGGCCCAGCAATGGACGACAGCAGAACGAATGGCTGTAATTTTAATTTACACATAACTTATTCAAATTCATAGAAATTAGGCTGCCGATTTTGTCTTACTTAATATTTTAATATTTTAAAAAGTGTAATAGGTATTTACCTATGAAATTGACGTTCTGCAGTACTGGCCATTTCAAATCAGAATAATTTTTATTTTGGCTAATTGTGCTGGTAATTCAATTCAAACTTATTTTATTTCATAAACATGGAATTATTCTTTTTATAATTAGTCATTTGTATATCGATTAGCGTTATGTTTTTAAGGCATTTGAATAATTTTTGTCATCATGGATACGTCAAAAATTCTAATTATTATGGCATATGAGTACCATCGTGGCAGCAACACAGCACAAGCAGCATGCAACATTTTTTATTGGTTTTCTCGTTTCCGTTCTGGAAATTTTGACCAGAAATATAAAACCCGTAGTCGTCTCAAAACTTTGGTCTACAATGATGAATTAAAGGTGGTTGTGGAAATAGATGATATTCAATCTACGGTTTAATTAGCAGTAGCGTTGATATCAAAACGACATTGGTCCATTTGCGTCAAATTGACAAGCAAAAAAGCTTGATTTGTCAAGCTTTTTTTGTGTGCCCCACGAACTTTACGATCGTCAGCGAGAAGCACGCGTTGAAACGTGCCTTGCACTGCTCAACAAACAAACAAAGTAAATAATTTAGAACCACATTGTTAGCTATGATGAAAAATGGATTCTGTTTAATAACCGTAAGCGCCTACACAATGGCCTAAATGAAAACTTACTCCTAGTAAAATAATGATCACTCTTTGGTGATCTAGTGTCGGTGTAATTCATCACAGCTTCTTATCAAACGGGATGAGCATTACTGCAGATGTGTACCATGAAGAACTGAACAACATGATGGAGAAGCTCGCACGTCTCCATCCAGGATTGGTCAATCGTCCCCACTGCTCCTGCATGACAGCGCGCAAATTCGTACAGCACAACAGGTGGTCTCCTAGTTACAAGAGCTGAAGTTGGAAGCCTTCCGTCATCCTCCGTACTTTCCAGATCTCGCGCCTACAGACTCCTACTTTTTACGGAATTTGGATAACTTTTTGGCTGGGAAAAAATTCTATACCCGTGAAGCAGAACAAAATGCCTTTGAAAAAATTTGTTGCCTCCCGTCCAGCTGATTTCTTGAAGAAGGGAATCAATAAACTGCCACTACGTTCGCAAGGATGTGTCGATTGCAAGATTGATTACTTTAATTAATAGAAATAAAAAAAATAGAAAAAAAATTACATTAACTTATTTCGAAAAAACTAGCATATTCTAGAATAATTGTTATATCTACTTTTATAGTGTTCGATGTAGTTTGTAGCAACCTTTTACTGCTCGTTGATCCTAGCGGTTGTCAGTGCGACTGCTGTTAATAAGTTGCTAGTTTTCAGTCCCGAGTCAGGCCGAAACCAAGTATTGGCTTTTCGGTCCAGAAAATTTTAGTAGTAGACCGTAGTCAGAAATTTGATGGTGTTTTACCCCTTTTCTTTGGAAAGCACGTTAAGTTCAAAATGGTTCTGTACGCATAATTAAGTGTATTACGCCAACATAATTCGTGACATTTTTTTATTATAGTATTTGCTGCCTGTTAAGTAATCTGTGCTGAGAATTTTCCATGTGTTTTAATTAAAATGAAGGTTAAAGTTTTGAAATAAAGTAAAATAAAATGCTTAATTATCACATTTCAAAACATATTTATTTTTATAAATAAGTTTTTTCTGACTGGGAAAAAAACGAAAAAGGAAACATTGACATTATAATAAAAATGTTAGGTTAATTATAATTGCTAATAAGAGCAATATTTAAATGAAACTGAGTTTCGCGCATTTTTTCGCGTATGTTAAATTCTCGACGTTTACTTTACGGCATCCATATGCAGGTCTAGGGAACTAGACCTGTATCACTACGACCTAAAAGATCTATTGTTCTCTGCTAAGCCTTCTGTCTTCAATGAATAGAAGGATTTGCTTAGCCGTGAGCAATTTAACTTCTCCTGGGCGGAGTACATAGTTTCCCACATGAGTGTTACGTTTGCGCATAAGGGTCCGCAATCAGTAAGTATGTGCAGAGGCGTTTCTTCCATTAAGGAACAAAACCGGTACATTCTTGAGTTGCTTAGTCCCAGGAGCGCCATGTGCTTTTTAAGACAACAGTGTCCAGTCAGGGCTCTTGCCAGAATGCGCAATTTATTTTTACTTAATCCCAGGGCTTCTGAAGCGAATTTACGATCAAAATCCCGGATTAAGGTTTTAGAATGTTTTAAAAATGGTGTCTCAGACCAGATCTTAAGTGATTTATTATGATAAAATGTTTCAAGGGTCAATCGGGCTAGGCTTCTTAAGATTCCACAAAATGGCTCGGGTCCAAATTGTGTACTCTTTGAGCTCTCCCGTGCTAGTTTGTCGGCAAATTGATAGCCTTAAATACCCCCGAGATCCGAAGCCCATCTTAAGACGACCCTGTCGTTACATCCCAGGGCGTTTAAACGGTTCTCACATTCTAGCTTCGAGTTCACTAAGTTTGACCTCGACGCTAGCAGTGCTGCTTGACTATCAGAGTTTATATAAATTATATGGTTGACGTAGTGTTTTTGCAGATTTATTCCCGCACAGTGAAGTATGACGAAAATTTCAGCCTGGAAGATAGAGGTGAATCTACCCAAATTCATACTGAGTCTGAATTTGAGGCGTTCCCAAAGTTTACGTCAAGGCCCATTTTAGACCCGTGGATATACCATACGAGGCTAACGACCTCACAAATAACCTAGCTATGCAGCCAGTTTTCTCTGGAGGGTAGTTACACTATATACCTTTTATCAAAAGTGTATAGTAGACGCACGATATCTTACAGCATGCATAAGACTGGTGTTTCATTATTGAGTCGAATATGGATCTCAATCTGTAGGAGAGCAAGTTCAGACCACCCTGGGTGTTAAATGTTAATCCTATACAAACTAACCTTCGCCTCCTTGTCTAGATAAGGATCAGGGGGCATTAGGCATAGAAGTGTATTAAGAACCGCTCCAGGCGATGATCGCATAGCTCCAGTTGCCATTAAGCAGGCAGTCTTTTGTAGACTATTTAGTCTGTTCGCAGTCATCTTTCAATTGGCTTTGTTGCAGCAGACAGTGGAAGCGTAAGTGAGAATCGGCCTCACTATGCTGCTGTACATCCATAGGACCATACTGGGACGCAATACCCAGTTGTTCCCGACCAAACGACTCCATGTACATAAAGCAATTTTTGCCTTACGGCATACGTTGCTAAGGTGAGAGTTTCACGTTAGATTTTGGTCGATTGTTACGCCCAAGTACTTAACTTCAGTGGAAAATGGTACTTCTTTACCACTGAGTTTTGGTGTGACTAATTTGTCCAACCGTCTCTTTTTTGGTAAAGAGTTACAACAGTTTTATCAGCATTAACTGATCGACTGTCCCGACACCAGTTATTTATAGTGTTTAGTGCTCTTCGTATGATTAACGATAAAGTACTTTGGCAAAAGCCCCTCACAATGGGGAGGTCTGCCATCTTGTACAATAGTTGGTAGATTCCAAAGAAAAGGTGACAACACACCTCCTTGTAGGCAGCCTCTTGTAGTTGCAACCTTAATCGAAGTTTGAAACAGCACTATTTTTGCCTTTTGGTAAGCATGCTGGTTGTAATGTATGGGCCTCGTAGGTAGAGCTGCATCCCTTATATACCTACCTATAACCTTTTTTCAATGTATTAAAAAGAAAGTAAGATTGGCTTATAGATTTAAAGAACTTTGGCAAAGCGTGGTCGTTTCTACCAGCCTCAGGTATAAATAGAACTTTGACAATTGTCCATCGTTCTGTAATATGGGATCTATTACAGAATGATCGACATGCAAAATTTGCTCTGAAGATTTTCAGCAGATAGGGAAGAAGGATATCGATAACCCTCTGAAGTTGAATGGGTATTATTCCATCCTTCCCGCTTGTTTCCAATAGCTTAAAGGAGTCAATAGCGCACTGCACCAGGTTTGGCCTTATAATCTTTGTAGCCTTACACCAGTCCTCACTACAAGGCCTTCGTAGGGCTCTGAAAGAATTCAAGGCAGAAGTCTTATATTACTCTGGGAAATGGGTTAACGCTAGTAACTCCTATGTTTCTGTTTTGTTCTTTGGTGTTGATTATTGATGAGATGGTTTCTTCACTGTCAGTGAAGTTACCATCAGGCTTTTAAGAATCCCGATCTGATTAAGTTTAGCTTTCGATAGAATTTTCTGTATATCTGCACTACGAGGCAAATACTCAACTTCCTCGCATAGTTTCCCCTACGATGCTCTCTTAGCTTTCCTAATTTCTTTATTATATTTCTTTATTATATTCAGTTTGGGCTGCCCTGTAAATATCCCACTCTTTGGTTTTATTAATCCTGTTGAATAGTTTCCTGGTCTCTTCCCTGAGTTCTTTTGACTTAGTATTCCACCAAGAAACTTTTCGTATTGAGTTCTTGGTTTTGACGAAACGTCTGTGCTCGAAGGCTTCATGGATACCTACGGTTACTGTATCCGTCGCTAACTCCAGACCTTAAATCGTTTTGATGCTTTTAGGAAAGGTTTCCAAATTCCTTCTTAGGCTATCTCTGTAGATATCCCAGGAAGTCGCCTTTGGATCCATAAAAGCAACAGTTTCATAGGTTAGTGATGCTCCAATCACAAACTTAATGTGTTTGTGATCAGACATCGAGTTTTCACTAAAAACTTCTTGCTAGCACGCGTTACATAGGTTGGTGTACACCCTAAGTTTAGGCTTACCTGGTGGTTGGAGATGAAAAAATCATGAAGTAACTTGCATATTTCGTTGATGTTAGTGCTTCCCCAAGCTGTGTGGTGAGTATTAGCATCACAACCCACCACAAGTTCGGCGTTGTGTTTTTAGGTGAACTACGTCATTCGCTCTAACTCGATTTTAGGATCTGACTTCTCTCCGGGAAGGTAGGCTGAGCAAATGATTACTCTGGACGCTGTGCATCCCTTGAGATTTTTGAAGACTGTAACCAGGTCATCACTGCAGTACTCTGGAACAGCTAAATGTTCAATATTTTTATTAATAATTATGCAAGTTCTGGGTCTACTGCCTTTAGTATTGACAAGAATCTTACCGGCAGCTGCCAATCCCAGAACTTGATCGTTGGGCCACCCAAGGTTCTCGTATAAGAGTGAGGTCAATGTTGTCCTCTGCAAGGCAAACCTCCATCACGGCAGAAGCAGCTGCTACGTGGTGAAGATTTGCCTGGAGGACCCTCGTCTTACCCTTGGGGTTAGCCTTTTATATGCGTGGGGGGCAAGCGTCTTTTCAGCCTGTTGAGAACGAAGAAGAAGTCCTTTACCGGCGTTCTTTACCCTGCCTTACCTTTCGCTATACCATCCCCTCCCCTACCACCGGACGAAACCAGCGGAGGCTCTCAGATCGAGGCGAGATCAGCGCCTTGGGTCTTCATCACTCGCACTGAGTGCATTACAGTCTCACCCCGAGAGTTTGAGCGCTGTGGGGATTAAAGTTTGGGCGGTTCAGGTTCCATTACCGCGTCAGAGCTTCCCTCGACTTTAAAAGTTATCATTTTAAAGCCAAAGACAACTCTGCCGCCTACTTTCCGAAGAGCTTCCGCCGATGGGTCGTCCAGAGAAATAGTTACTGGGAACCCATTCTCCTCGTCGCTGCGGTGGAGGATTCTCCAAAGCTCGGTATGGAGCCCTTCATTTTGTGCCCTCTGGAGAGTCAGTTTCGCTACGGGGGTCTAAGTACCTCCATGGGACAGAAAAGGCTATCGAATTTGACACTACTATCTATCTAGGCAGGCAGTTATGACCGATGACGAGACGTTCGCTATTATAATGTCGGGTCGGGTAAAAAGTTTCTTCGTATTTTGTATGTATAAAATTGAAGAAAATCTGTTTGGTTATACTATTTGTATCTGGCTGTTTTTAATATCAATACATATACGACATTATGAAAAAAGAAGGAAAGAGTAAAAACACTGCCGCCATCAATTGTTTTCTGTCTGCCAAAATTAGTGAATCCAACGAAGAAATTCGACACATTCTGAAGTTTTGAATTTCTTCAAATTGAAGATTGACCAAAAAATAGTTTTGAGCCATTTGAGAGTTTGGCTATACAAAAAAGTTCGATATTTAGGTATCACACGAGCTCACTGAAGGAAACCTAAGGAATCGTGTACTCATTTACAATTCTCTATTGAAACGTAATAAAACTGAACCATTTTTGCAAAGCTTAATCACTGGCGTGTGAGTGGATTACCTGCGACAAGATCGTACAAAAAAGATCGTGGTCAAAAGGGTAGTCAAGTCAACAGATGGTAGAGAAACCCGGATTAACACGCAACAAGGTGATGCTTTGTGTATGTTGGGATAAGAAGGGCATCGTTTATTACGAGCTTTTGTAGCTGGGAAAAACTATTGATTTGGATGTCTACAACCAACAAGTTGTACGACTCAAGCAAGAAATCGAGAAAAAACGGCCGGAATAAATCATCAGAAAAGGAGTGGTCTTTCAGACCACACAATCTTTAGCCACTCAGTAAACATTGGGAAACCTTGGTTGAGAAGTATTAATGTATCCACCATATAGTCTTGACCTTGCATCTTCAGGTTTATACCTGTTTCGGTCTCTTCAGAATTCTTTGTGTAATATTAGGTAAATATCAAGACGGGTCTGTCAAAACTACTTGTCGCATTTTTTGATCAAAATCTCAAAATTTCTACAGCAACGGGATTATGTCATCTACCTACAAGATGGCAACAAGTTATCGAACAAAATGGCACATATTCGTATATTTGTAATATTTCAATATAATGAAACTTTGAAAAAAATTGTGTATTATATGAAATACGAAGAAACTTTATCCGCAATCTATGAAGTTCGCCGAATTAGACATCAGTTTATATTTGATTTGAATTGATTGGCTAACTTAGTTCCTAGTAGTATTAATAGTAATTATTAACCTATAAACAATATAATTTTTTTCACTTTAATGCGAGCGGTTTCGGGGCTTTCGTTGGGCGCCTCAACAAATTTTGATACAGGACCCCTCTGAGGCACGCTACGCCACTGGACTTTACGTGCTTTACGAGGCACGGGGGTGAAACACTGCCAACTTCCGAACTCCGGGTTGCTGCTGTAAATTTCCTAACAGAAAATCTTAATAACTGATTTTGACCAGACCCGAGATTGGAACCCGGGAGCTTATAATCAGCAGTAGCGTTTACGATCACTAGATCAACGAGGCAGTTAGAAGAGTTCAGAAATCAGATGCATGTGTACTGCGGATGTTAATCTGGAAAAAGATCCGACATTTTTTTATAGAATAAGTGTGACAAAAGTGCACACTGTCCGGCTGATGGTAAATGGATGCTATGGCTATAGGCATTACATCCTCGATTGAGAATCAAAATAAGATGCGTTGTCATCGCTGAGAACCAAGATGGAATGCCTGCCTCGTTTCCAGTAAAAAGGATCTACGGTTCTCTATACTCACCATCGAAACAAAGCAGCATTAGACTACTATTTTACGCTAGTATTTTATGAGAGCGTGGTCCTATCCTCGTTAAGTCGACCCATTCGTGCCACAACTATAATATAGCTGCAACATGGCTCTACCACGTTTAAAATTTTAACAACATTCTTTATATATTCTTCTTTCTTTAGCGTTGCACTACTCAACCAGCTATCACAGAACCAGATATCTCGTACATTTGTACACATACGACATACGGGGTTCTTTTCAGTGGTAAACGCGTAAACCTGTGTCTTCTGGGAATTGAATTGGACTAGATTTAGTCGCCCCCAATCCGAGACGTTGTTCAAAAACGTCTCGTCTTCAGACAAGTTTGTTCCGGTACTCGCCGACATTTTCCCGAGTAATATTGGAACGGCTGGTGTATATAGCATCAGCAGTGATGCCGTCCGCATAGCGATGAATGTTACCGGTTTGCAATGTAACATTGATATGCAGAAGAAACAACGTTGGTGATAGCACACAACCTTGTGGAACATCAGCATTAATTGGCTTGCAATCGGAGCATGCACCGTCTAGTACGACCTTGATGCTCCGATTAAGCAGAAAACTGGTGATCCATTTGCATAATTTCTCAGGAAGCTCATTACTATGAAGCTTCGAAAGAAGAACTTTGTGCTAAACCCGATAGAAGGCCTTCGTTATGTCCAAACTAATCGCCAAAGCCTCCCCATTGGACTCGATCGCCTGCACCAATCGGTGTGTTAGATAAATAAGAAGATCACCAGTTGAGCGACCACGACGGAAACCGTATTGGCAGTTACTAATCAGCCGGTGCTCCTTAAGGTACCGCGTGAGCTAGCTGTAAGACCGGGTGCACGAAAGCTGTTTACCGAAAATTCGGAACTACGTAATGATTTCTTAAATTTACGCGAATACTACACATTAAATAAAACTATTATTTACGGATTTTGTCGCGTTTAATTATCGTGATAATCCGTAAATAATAGTTTTATTTAATAATTCGGAACTACGTGAGTACTAAGGGAGTAGGAGTACATGAAAAGACGCGTTAGAACCGGTGCCTACTCTAGAGCACACGTCCTCATCTCAATTGGGAGATTCCGTCAGGTCCTCTCGACTTGTGGATGTCCAGGGTAAGGAGTGCTTTACGTACTGAGCACTGTGTGAATCGCACATCTCATGCACAATCACGCTGCGGGATGGTGGGCGGTGTATTCCCTCCCGTCATCGAGAGTCGAGTTGGACGTAAAAAGTGCCTAAAAGATCGGCTTTCTCTTTTGCGGCGTGGACCAGTGAGTTGTCCTCTCTGTGCAGAAATGGTAGAAATACAGACTTACGGAAATTCCTTTGGACAGCCGTGACGAGAGATCGGAATGCACTGGTTCTCAAAGGACAAATTTTCCGCCAATTCCGTCAATGTGCTCATACTTTGCCTTGGCAATAACTTGTTTGAAGGATCTGGAGCCAAAGTTACACTTTTTTAAGTTTGCTGGTGTTTACATCCCAAGCGGCCGAAGTGTAAGGCCATACCTGATAACACTCCTGTTTTATGCGTAATCAAGTTTGGGATCTGCTTCCGGTGGGTACCACAGATGATAAAATAAATGGTTCCATTCCCTATAGCACCACATCAGTGACAGAGTTAGCAACAGCGCTAGGACCCCATGGATAGGATGCAAAAAAAGACCGCATTCCGTTCCAATCCGCTGTCCTGTAATGTCAAACACGGCGGCAGCGTGGAGAATACAACTGCGAAGGGAGCGTGAGCGGCACGACACTCCGTATTAGATAATGGTTCAAGGTGCTAAGAGAGGCGTCGGCGGAGACTTGATATCCATCCAGATGAGAGGTCGGCAGGAGGTCCAACAGGGAAGGTGCATGATCCTCCACATCTGGAATCCGAGTAGGCGAAGTAACCCATAGTGTCAGACCGTATGCCAAAGCAGTTATAAAAAGACCTCTCCGCGTCATCAGACGTGAACCGAGCCATTCGGCGTAATAGCTCGGTTCACGTCTAACCGTTTGCGGATGGGACCTGCTGTAGCAAGTTATTTGCAGCCATTGGGACACGGTCGATATGTCGGTCTGTTTTGGCATTACCGCTATGGGACCTATAGAGGCACCCGTAGACTCACGGGTGGTTGTCGCTGTCTACGCGTAGCCAAAGGATGGACAGGACCAAACCTTCAAGACTGCCGAGGCGTTGAGAACAGATAACCTCTCTGATGTACGAGTATACGCAAACTCCAGCCCGTGGCACAAAGGAGTGTTTCAATATCCCGGGTAAGAGAGATACGAAGTATCAGCCGGAGAAAACACCTGCGTTTCGGTCAGAAAGAGCAAGGCCGGCTTCGCCGTCTCAGGATGGTAGTAAATGGCGTTTAGGTTCGAGTGAAGCCCCTGATGTTGCAAAAATCCACGGATAGCGTGGCAGGGGTCGCCTTAGTCCTTTTGCTCAGTTTGCCTCGAGTAGTTTTTGTTATGAGCGGAATTTTGACCCCCCCCCCATAATACGCGGGGCAGCCTGAGCCTGAGTAGCTTGGTCGTGGATGCTCAGCAAGGGATTCTCCATTACCAGGGGTGCTGGTACCCTCCTGGGGTAGTCTTATTTAATTCCGGTACCATGTTAATGGGGGGTAGGAAGGGGGAGGGAAATTGAACCTTCACTCACCAGACGATTTGAGCTGGTTTGAGCCGGCCCATACGTGCAACAGCAAAAGCTGCCGCGTGGCTCTACAACTGTTAAGATATACGTAAAATAAAGACATCTATACAAATAAATAGAATTGAAGTGTTGAATAAAACTATATATAACGAATTTTATCGCCTTTAATCTACTTTTATTAACTTATCTTTCATTCCCGACGTTTCGGGTGCTTTACAGCACACATGATCACGGGGTGACTGAGATGTTTGACGTCCCAATGTCATAGCCCGGCTACCTTCAGTTTTTGAATAAAGTAAAAAAAAGTTTAAATTGAAGTGTCTGTTTGTAATGTCAAAGTAACAGCTTTTTACTAAATGCATTAAAATTAATATACCTACTTGGGTATACAACCTTTTGCAAGTATTTTCCCATTTATAGAAAATTTCTAATTAACCGAATAATATAACATTATAATAAAATACCGTTATTAGCGGGTTTTCGCTAATGGTACTGTGCTTGTTGACTATACGGGCTCGATTGGCCGCCATTTTTAATTACATTTATCCGTACGGTACTATAGCTGATGTTATAAAGAGTAAATAAAAGAAGAGTAGAGTAAAAAATTAAAACCTACTAAATCCAATCGTTAAATTTACGTAATCGAAGGTGACTCAGCTTTTGCTTACCTACATGGGACTAAGATCTCATGAAGCGCTAATTTTTAGGCACTCCTTCCTTCATGAGATGAGACATGGGTGTCCCCAATCACCACTTAATATTGAAATTGTACATAGTTTGTGTAATTTTATATTTCTTGTATTATATCTGTGTGTCTGTGCGCTTCTGGGACGATGATTTATATTTGGCTTTAAAATAACATTCAAAAGAAAATACAGAGACAGATATAAACCTGGTCCTATTAACAGAAACAGAAACATTTTTATTTAATATAGATTATAAATAATACTTTGAAAATCATTCTTTTGTTTAATTCAAAAAGCCAATAAACCAAAAGAAAATCAGAAAAAAAAAAAAAAAATGTTTACAATCATATATGTTATACTACTGATAACACAAAACAAATTAGGACTAGCTTGGTAGCGATCATCTCATTCCTAGGGTCAATTACCTTATCATCCGTAGATTCCTTAATATTGTAATAAAATTTTAATACAAACTACATTATTTATGTCGATATTCGTCACTGATTCCAGATGAAAAATCACCTAAAGTGAAACTTGAGGCTTCCGACGCTGAGGACGAGAATGGAGTATATTTTATCGGTAAGAAATCACCACTGGGTATAGGCATCTTCCACAGGGAGCCTCTTCCATCGTAATCGCAATGCTTGAGAAGTCGATTGGTGACCACTGCACCCGTCTTACCGAACGTATCTTACATCCGACATACACCAGATGAAATAAGATATTCAGAAGCATGTTCCTGATAACAATTTAAAATAATAAGAAAACTTGCGGTTACTGACACGCTTGCGAAGCGTGACATCTTTGGCAAATATCCTCCCTGTGAGGAAATTTTGAAGGGGGGGGGGGGAGAGAAATTTTAGCAGTGAACATTTGATGCGTTGTAAATAAACAAATGCATGAATATACCTGATAATTCCAACGCTATCTCTCAGACTACCGAACAACTTTTTTTTATAGAATAAGGGTAATAAGCGAGCACACAACCCACTTAATGGTAAGTGGATGCTGTGACCCATAGACAACTACATCTATACTCAATTAAGAATCAAAATGCAGAAGCGTTGTCACTACTGATGACTAAGATGGAATGAACGTTTCCAGTAAAAAGAGTATCCGGTTCACTTTACTCATCATACTAAACACTACAGCATAAAGCCGCCATTGTAACTGCAACACCAATGGCATTGCCGGTCTGTTAAAAGGAGTAAGCTCATTTCTTAAAGGT
>DWHP01000807.1:0-17931 GCA_018247895.1 Parnassius honrathi
CGGCTAGCGTTTTCACGCGAAAATTTAAAACGATAGATTAAAAGTAATTTTTATGGCACTATTCGGTTTTAAAAAAAATATATAAACATTATAGTGGTTCATTATCATTCTAGGATTCATTTGAAACAATTTTTGAAAATGGGTAAAATACCCTTTTGATAAATAGGATATTGAGTTTCTGATTGTGTAACCGATGGGCTAGCCACCTATCTCTTCTTTCACAATTTTCGATCTATATCCATTATTTTGGATAAATGTGATCCAAGTGGCTCACTGCTTTATGGACTCGACCTACTTCCCTCTGGGATTACAGGTATAACATGTATTTGTATGTATGTGTTTATGTAATATTATTATCCGTTCTGCCCCATATTATTTAATGGAGGATGGTTTAAATAAAACATTTTTAGACTTTTTTAATCCTTTATTTAAGCAATATCAAGAAATTACACAGGAAATATTCTTTACAAAGGCAGTCTTCCTAAAAATGTGTTGAATACAACAATATGATTTTATTCTAGGAATGCTTAAACGTAAAACCAATCGGTCCTTATTTTAGTGTCAAAATTTTGTATTTATAGTTATTTTATATACTACTGTGTGCTATTATGCCTTAATTATTAATATGGAAGAATTTGGAGATTCAATAAAGAAATAAGGTACTTTAGCACAGGACACTTATTTGATATGGCTAAAATGACTGAGAAATAACAATTTATCCTAAGACTAAAATACAGGTTCGTTATTTAAAAAGTGGCCTTATTGAAATTATTTTTCAAAACAAAAATGCAAGCCTCGCGTTTTTGCGTGGCTCGATCTATTTTATCTTTAATGGCACAATGGTCAGAGTATAGAAAACGAGTATAATATTTTTTTATACAAATTACACACCACTTGCACCAATGTTTACCTAACTAAATATCATTCAAATTTTACATTTTATTTTCTACATAAAAAAGGAAGTTCCAAATTAGAAACAGTCGTCACTCATTCAGAAATCGTTTCATACTTGAAAATGCCTTTTTATTTCCTTATACTATCTAACTTGTAATCAGTAGCAAAAATAATACTCTCACAAATGTTAATAGGTCACAGGATGCTTAAACTTAGTATTAACTGTATAAAATGTCTTTTTAAATAGCGCTTTATTGTTTCATATAACATACTAGGTTTTGAGCGATATGTTTTATTTTTATTTCGACACAATATATAGGTAACGTCACAAATCCCTGACAGCTTTTTGAAACATGAAGAAAATTTTTGCACTTGCTATAAAATAAAGATTGTCATGTTCTCCAAATGCATTTAATTTTTCACGATTTATATAATAAAAAATAATTAGTCCACATTATTGAGACCACGTTAAAGCTCCGTATACATGGCAAACTGGCTGTGTACCTTTACGAAGGTGATAACATCGTCTATATATAAAAAGAAGGAATGTATTTAACGGCGATAGGCGTAATTGTCTTTATAAGTAAAATCTTTAAAAGACAAGCTACTGTAAGCATGATCATACTTTAAAACTGTAAAGTAATTATATATTGAAAAACTCTCAAGTATAAGGAACAAAGATGACTGCCTCGGATACACTGTTTGAGATATCGCGGTATAAAATTAACTAAACTAGTCCCAAAAATGATGTTCACAATTTCTCAAAAAATGTATAGAAGGCATATTATATGTCAGTTAATATTATTTTCTAGTTAGATTACGTTTCCGTTTCTTTTGCGAACTTTTCCATAGTGGGATAAATAGGTGCCATTTCGAGTGTAGAAGGCGCGGAAGGTGCGTTAGATCCGAGATGAAGTCTCCGTGACAATTCGTCTAACACTTCGCCGAACATACGGAGTGACATATTTTGACCAAGAAGGTGCAGCAAAAGAAAATCGCCCACCTTAAATAAATATGAAAGAGTGATTAGTTGGTTATTAGTTGTAAAAATAATCACAAAACTATCAGTCCATGGTAGGACATAGACCACTGCAAATGAATAAAGCTTAGCTTATTTTTATTGTAAATGTTTCTTTTAAAAAGGTTTAAAATAATTGATGACACAATTATTGTGTCGTCCAATTAATTTACATTGCTTATGAATTTTTTTGTATTTTAAAATAAAGATATAACAAACCTGAGTTTTCCTAACAAGAGCTTCAACGCCGTTTGGAGTACCAAAGCGGAAACGTCTCTTCAGGATTGTCTCTCGAGTACTCGGTAAAAGGATCACAGCGGCTGAGTACACTAGCGCCAAGCCGGAGAGCACCGACAAAATAATGAACCTAAAACAACCATAGACCATACAATACTCAATACTTAGTTTTTAGATAATCTTTGCATAAATGTACATGAGTCATTTTAGTATCTTTGCCTTACAAATTTTGAGAGTGGAAAATAGTGTTTGCTATAAGGAAGTAAGTTTATTTAACCTATCAAGGATTTTTGGACGTGCATTTAAATGTTCGCATAAAACACTTGGCACGAAAAAAAACAATAAAAAGGTAGATAGTAAAAAAAATATTTCATACGTACCAGAACCATAAAAAGATGAAGATCTTCTCGTTGAGGATGTTTAGGGCGAGAACGCAGAGCGCATCGTGTTTTTGGATTGTTCCAGAAGCACCAAATTTGTGGAAAGTACATTTGGTAAGTCTGGGGAATACCTCGATCTGAAAAGTGGTGGACGTATATATTATTATAAATAGTTTTTGTAGCTCTGCATGTCGAGTGTGTCAACGTTGGCCTAATTGCCTCTCCGTTACTTTAATTTAACAAGTTAGTCTTTTTGTGGTTCAAAATAAATTCTCTTTATATCCTATCTGTATCGTGGTTTCATTAAAAATATGATTTCATATTTTTAATGAAACCAATTTCGTATTTTTAATGAATAATTGTCAAAACTCACCATGGGATCGGTACGTTGCTCCTGGTTCATATTGGAGAACTTTACTACATCTGTGCCGTAAGTCAAGAAAGCTCCACCAAGGAACGTGTCGAGGAAAAAGATGTTGCCAACCTAAACAGATTTTTTTTAAATAATACTTTGTTTCTACATCTCATTCTTAAAAAAAAATTATACTTACAACGTTAGCAAAGTTTAAAACTTCACAGAAGAAATAACCAAAGGAGTAGGTGTTGTGCATATGCAGTGTATCGTATAGATACTGCACTAGTCGAATCTGTAAATATAATTAGGATTTATAATCGATCATTTTAAAAAGATAACGAGATAACAGATACGTACCAAAGCAGAAAAGAAACAAATATTCTTATTTCTTTTTTCAATAGCCTTTCATATAGAACAAGTAATGCTACTACTATATACAATAACGATCGCTGGGTCAATTACAAGAGATATCAAGTTTTATTAGTACGGAGCCTTATCTCAATTGTACCAATTGGTGAAACGGCACGCTGTATAAGTCATAATTATACAGTACATGAACGCGGGACTCTCATCGAGAATAATATAATGTCATTATTGTTTACCTGACGTTTACTCTTATCGTCGGCGATACAAGCCGATGTGCCCCGCATTCCTTCTGATATCATGCGAACCTTGCCCTCTTCCCAGTTCTTCCAGATCCAGTGGGGTATGTAGAACAGCAGGCCCTGGAATGTCAATAACATCGTATGTTTTAACGACTAAAATGTTTGAAATTTCAAGTTAGTCCACAACACGCTCATTTTGATGCTTCATGGAGGATTGATGTAACTGTTTCTGTAACTGTTTACCTGTTTATGGGCCATAGTAATTAATTTTATTAGGTGAATTGTATGCTTTTTGATCACTCTTACGTCCATTGAAGCAAAAAAAAAAACACCATTTTATGAAATGTGGATTCGGTAGGTATTCAATTACTTTCGAATTGTGCGCTCGTTAGTCATATAAACGCAAAAAAAACACCAGTCTTTGAAATTTGATTCGTCGTTTTATGATGAAATTTCTGTCAATTAGGGTGCTGCAACGCATGCGCAAGTGAGCTTGGCATTTGGCGAAAATGTTGAATTATCTATATTAATTTAAATTTCAATTAATGTTTGTTTGAATTAAACTGGACTTTTTTTTAATAAAATTTGAATGACAAACGAATTTACCTTATCGTAAGTGGCATTGCAGCCCAGGGACCTAGAAATGCATTGTTACCTCTTTTTTTTTGTTGGATAAGTGTGACAAACGCGCGCACAGTCCACCAGATGGTCAGTGGTTACTGTAGCCTGTAGACATCTACGTCTATCCTCGATTACGAATAAAAATGCAGATACGTTGTTACCCGTGAAGATTAAGATAAAATGCGCTTCCAGTAAGAAGGGTCTCCGGTTCTCTACACTAACCATACGAAACAGCAGGGTTAAGCTGCTATTTTACGCTGATATTCTGTAAGAGCGTGGCCCTTCCCCGGTCGAGCCAACCCATTCGTGCTACAATTATACTGCTAATATAGCTGCAGCATGTCTCTACCACGTAAAGCCTAACATGGACCTAAGGACAAAGATGGCATGCCTCACCCCCTGATAGTATACTAGCGCTCTATATCCTTTAGATCGGAATATCGCAACACGGGCACTATTATTTGCTTGCAGAAATATAAAAAAGTAAAAAGATGGTACTATCACTTTTTAAATGATGATGACGTCCACAGGCTGATAGTGATGATGAGTATTAAATAAAACTAGTTATTTTACGGGTAATTTAGGTGTTCGATGTCCCAATGTCATAGATAACCATTACCTTGTAGTTTAAAATTTAAAATGTTTAGTTCGATCTATGCAGAATGAACTAATAGTATTTTGAAATCATGCAGTGGTATGCTTGAGTTAGAATTTAATTTCATTAATTAAAGAATCACAAGCCGATGGTTGCACTCGGCCATCTTCTCTTTAGATGTTTTGTGTGTTGTATGTTTATTTCAATAGTTTAATTCTTGGTAAGAATCTATGTTTGTTTCCCTATAAATTCGTAGTCTATCAAATCTAATGTAACTGCGGGTGCGATCTAGTCTAGTACCTGTTCACAGAATAGAGACTTTCCGGAGCATACTTTACAGATTTATTTTTACCTATTCGAGCATGTGATAGTAAACTATTTCATTAATTAGTTCATACCTGGAAGAACAACATGAACGGCACCCATTGATAGTAAGCGTGTATCCGCTTTTCCTCTTCATAATCATTGCCCAGTCCTGGGTGAGCTATCCCTTTATTGTTAGAATAGGGAAGTGTGAACGTGTAGGTGATCCAGCAGTAAGTGTTCAAAATATGCGCTGAAATCGCGCCGTCGTTGATGCAAGAGATCGGGTCGCCTGAAAAAAGGAAATGAATTATTAAGTTTTTACTTAATATAATTGGCTTTAATCAAAGGAATTTGTCTGCTATATTCGGATGTTTTACCTACCTATAATTAAAAAAATGCATGCTGTCAGTCTGACTTATTGCCTTTAATTTTATAGTCTTATTTATAAAAAAGCTCTAAAGTATAATTATAAATATCCATCACCACAACGTACATCAGCGTTGTAGGCAACTTTAAGAAAATATAACCGTTTCTTCACTTTGTTCTACTTATCGTGATTATCAACGTAACTAAATATAATTTTGCATAGAATTATCTTCCTAGTATCTTTATTATTCTTCTCTTTTACCCTTCGCCATTATCTTTGTTGTATTATAATGTAATTAATCACAGTTAACTTTGAAATATTACGCTGACATTTTATTATATTTTTATAACAAAGCAAAATGATGGCACGTACCACTGCTGGGATGTGCCCACGTCTTTGTTTTTCTATCTTAAATGTCTATTATTTTAGTTCATACTATAATTTTGTTTTCTAGTTGTTATTTATCGTTAGCAGTCTGGCCGTCTTTATAATGAGTAGTCATTAGTAAACGTTAAACTAAATTTAGAGACGCTTTACATCATTGTTCCGTCTTTGTTAAAGCATTAACGGCTTTATAGTTGGCGTTTGCTGCTGGGGCCCTGCTGGGCGCGGGTTTGACCGCAAAGTATAAGTATTTGTGTATCGCCTACAACAACAGTTCCGTGTTTTGATAATTTTCTGCGAATCTTTTGTATGTAAAACTCCTCCACAAGAGCATATATAACTACATCCTACAGAAATGACTTGTCAATGTATCGGAGACGTAGCACAGGGCGGATGACGACATTATCGAGGACGGAACTAACTGCAGTTGCCTCTGCTCGTCACAATTGTAACGACCCTGACTTGAATAACCTTGTTCGCTATAGGGACCCAAGTTGATTACATACGTAATATTTGTTACTATTATAAATAGAATAATGTAGCACGTGGATGCCTTCAAACTGATGCGACGCAGTACTTAATAATTGAAAGAAGTGAAACTTATGTTCTTTTTCTTGAGTATTTTTCTGAGAATGTAACGTCTACTAACTGAATTATTTACTAACTTACAACTAACTGTGAATGTATAGGTGGTATGTACATTACCTAAAACTTGTTCTATAGATGTGGACTTTAATTTTAGTGGGTGTGATTCATAATTTTCCTTCTAGCTCGAGTCTTTGAGTATTATTCTGAGAAAGTGCATTATTACCAAACGTTTTATATTTTATCCTTGTATAAACCGGTTGCTAAAATGAGTAAATATCACCATACGCCGCTTCGGTCACGTCTATATACACATTTTCAACAAAACGAAAGGATCACTATTCGCAATAGATTGGTTGGCATTGATGCACAGATCTGTCAATGGGTAATACTATAATGCAAAACACTGCGATAATACGCATTGAAAATATTTTTACCTTTTAGGTTTAAGTTAGTAATGTGGGACAGTATTATTAAAAAAATAACAGACTTAAATTGTCCTTGGGTCTGAATGACACTTTTATGGGACCACTAAAAGTAAGGGGTTATATGTACGTATACGTATGGGTTAGATAACCTCAGAAAAAAGAAAATACGGTTGAATTGTTAACCTCCTCTCTGAGACCTCCTCCCAGTATGATATTAATTAAAAGAAAAGGTTTTCAAAAAACGTAAATTTATATAAAGTTTGGGATAAAGATTAAAAACTTATTGCTATTTAACGGCTTTAAAATAAAGTTAACATAAAACAAAATCCTCGAGTATGTTATTTAGCCAAACGCCTGCTTATTACTCCCTAACGAGCACTTGGCATAGTTACACTTAGCACATTTATTATTTAATTAGTCGCCGGTTTGACTTTATCTAACACTATTCGTGCTGATGAACAGAATATATTATTAATAAAAATGTTTGGTTAATCGCTAAATCATACGGCAGATTTTGGTAAATAATGCTATTTCATGAAAAATGCTATTACTAATCGGCGTCAAAGTTACCATTTCTACTGTATTAAAGGTATGCCAAGAAGTATAGATAGAATAAGTTATCATTTTTAGTGTATTTAAGGTATGCAAAGGAGTGTAGATAAAATAAGATATCATTTGACATGATGTTTAACGAGGTTTGGATGGACTCAAGTGCTTGGCAGCGGAAAATACCTAGGACTATCTTTTAATGGCTTATTTTAGACGAAAATTATAATTTTTATAATTACCTGTAAGACAACTTATATTATACTCAAAAAATGATACACATTATACTGATTCGAAATCACTTGGCTTTATTTAGATTACAATTGATTTGAAAATGTAGTTAACGAAACCGTGGATTCATCATGTTGGAAGTAGACCTATGCGGGCTGATTCTTGTTTATGGTAATTAGGTCCCGTTAGTCCGATTAGTTGTTTTATCGGTGACACGTGTGATAAGGTTTAATGATCGGCGCTGCTATTGGCTGCAACTCGTTTACCTGCAAGCGCTTTACTATTCTGGGTCACGGCGAACTTCGGCCTGTTATGAACTTTATAGTGGCTTTGTATGGTCGTGAGACTGATGAGGTTCGGTGGTGCATTACTTAGACTCGATGTAATTCACGATCTTGAATCGATTCTAATTCAATTATGTGAAACGTTGAAATACCCTTAAAGTTCATGATCAAATCCGCCATAATTGCTTTTTTGTATCTTACATTGCATAATATTTCTGTTATAAGTGGTAGAGCCACGCTGCAGCTATATTATGGTTGTAGCTCCAATGGGTCGGCTCGACTATGAAAGGACCACGCTCTCACAGAATACCAGCGTAAAATAGCAGTCTAATAATGCTGTGTTGCGTACGGTGCTTGTAGAGATCCGGAGACCTTTTTTCTTACTGGAAACGTGACATTCCATCTTAGTCCTCAGGGGTGACAACGCATCTGCGTTTCGATTCTTAATCGAGGATAGATGTAGATGTCCATGGGCCACAGCGTCCACGTACCATCAGGTGGACTGTGTGCTCGTTTGTCAGCTCCTTACTCTATATTAAAAAAAACAATCTTATACCCAAATGCTCAAACGCTACTCAATTTTAAGATGTTTCATGGTGTAACAATTATTTTCCCTTAAAGTGAGTAAAGATGACAGACAGCACGAGACTCAATGGCTACAACCATAATATAGCTGCAGCGTGGCTCTACCACTTATAACAGAAATATTATGCAATGTAAGATACAAAATAGCAATTATGATGGATTAGTGACAGAAATTATAAGTTTTATAAGGGTATCCCTATTTTAACACGAACGAAAGCCTGGCGAGAAATAAATGTTTGTGAATTTTGTTCAAAAGTAACAAATTTTTTTTAATTTAATTTAAGTTAATTTTTACAAATACTTCAAATGTTGGATAACATTATTTTTTCTCGTTCTTAAAATTAACCTTTGTATTTGGAACAAATGTACAAAATTTCCATAAGTGGATCTCTCCCATTGTGGATAAGATTTGTATTAATCGCCGTGTTTGCAGACTGATTGGAAATTATGTGCATGTGGCCTTACGCCTTTTACGACACTTACAGGGTGAGGGCAAGGTGGACAGATTTTTAAACAGTCACGACATGACTTCCTCAAAATACTATAATATATATACTTGAATATTTTGAATAATTCGAGCCTTCTCAAAATAATAATAGTTTGGAGATGTATAATAAAAAAACCTTGGATACGGAATATATAAATACAACAACATTAAATCATAACAGTTTCTCGTTCAACGTTCTGTTATCGCTCGAAATTGCAACGGTGTTTTGATTACCAACACCTGGGGAGCAAATGTGATTGTTTAGACGTATACTTGGACACGAACTTCAACGTTGCAGTCTGTGCAAAGAGCTGACTGTCAGTTTCTACCAATATAGATAAAGCTCCTTGGTAACAGACGTGTCTACCGTATAAATAAAAATTATGACACAAAGGATGAAGGCTTATATGTATAAAACAATAACAGTATTATATAATACTATAATATAAAAATAACTACATAGTGTTAAATTTTACAACGGTTATATAATTTATTATATTACATTATAATGACTTCGTAGGTCTAGTGGTCGTTAACGCAACTGCTGATCATGTAGTTCCAGGCTCGAATCCTAGATTGGATCAAAATCAGTTAACGGGTTTTTCATTTTTTTGTTGAAATATTCTCTTTAGCAGCCAGGAGTTACGTTAAGTTTAACCCACTTGTGCTTCGGAAAGCATCGTTGATCCTTGACGCCTTTTCCGGATGTGTCGGATTTGGAATTTGAGAGTAAAGGAATAGAGAATTCACACGTGTTTGTGCGGGCATTCGTGCACTATAATTTTTTCCTGGGTAGATGAGGTTAGTAACAAACATTCAAGGCTTTGGAAAGCCTTATGCTTTAATATACGCGTACTAAAACCGCCATTATAAGTTCATAACAGTCTCGCTTAATGCATGGTGTTTAGATTCAGCGAACGTGATTTTATGCAACCCAGGTCCAGTAATTGTTGTGATATGCAAGTAATAACGCGCTTACGTATGTTAAACGAAAGTACAAACCTTTTGTTATGTGTAATAATTTACACATTTGAGTTTTTTTATACCAACGGGTAATAATGGTAATTTGATACAGAACAAACGAGGAACATTTGTTGTAAAGACTATTGTGACTAGGGGGTTTTATTCCATTGACTACACATGCGTTAAAAGTTTAAAGGGGGTAAAGTTTATGAATATACATTTAAAAGAAAGAAATTAATTTTGAAGAATACTTGAGTAAAGCACTAAAATTGTGCTTTTTAAAAGTAGTATGAATTGTTTATATTTTTGGGACAACGTCGAAAGGGTTTTGTAGGTATCGTCGTTTAATTTATGTTTTAAATAACTCAATAAAAAAAACAGAAATGTATAACTTTTAACAAAAAGTAAATACCTCCTTCAAATTGCTAAAAAAGAAGTTATATTTGCTACCCTTAGAGGAGTCAAGAAAATCGAACCTAAACTTCAATAATATTGTAAGATTTTGTAGGTATTAAGTAGTGTGATTTAAATAATCTTTATCAAACATGGCATATGTCGACACCGAATGCCTAATTACAAAAGTCCGTCTTCGTGAACTTCTGTGGGACAAACGCCACGTGTCTTAAAAAGACCATGATGTTAAGTTAAAGGCCTGGGAAGAAGTTTGTACAGCTCTGTTTCGACATTTCGATGGGTGTATTTAATATCTACGTCTTCCGTTCTTTAAACGTTTACGTACATAGTAAGCAGCAACTAAGCAATTTGTAAACGCGTCCATTTCCTGTACGTGTTTGTGATTGATAATTAAGTATAAATGTGGATGTATATGGGCCACAGCATCCACTTACCATTAGGTGGACTGTGTGTTCGTTTGTCACTCAACCCTATAAAAAATAAATTTTGTGCAACCGACTTCATTATAAATAAAATGCTATAAATACAACTTCATCATCTATGTAGTAGAAGTCAATTCATTATTAAGGGTAAGTAACTCAAAATATATTGGTCAGATCAGCTTTTAAAAATCATCAAAATCGGTTAACCTAAAAAAAGTTCTGAAGTAACACACATAAAAAAATTCAGTCTAATTGAACACCTCCTTTTTTAAGTCGGTTAGAACACCAACGATGTAGTCGTTCGTAGTAGAACGTCCATAGTTGACCCCATGTTGTTCAATTGGATTATGAAAGGTAGGGAAGGATAAATTCCCCTTTCAAATAGAAATGGCGCTCACTTCATAGATTTCTCTATGAAGTATGAAGCAATCTATGGGGAAGGGCCTATGTTTGGTTACACACATATATATTATATACATATAAAATTTTATTGATATAGTTGGTCAATTGTGTAATTACGAAGAAATTGATTAAGTTTGCGTTACTAATAAATATAAGGAATTGTAATATGAGCGTGTTTGATTATTATTGCAAAACAAATATAGCTGGGCGTGCATGTTGTGTGAATATTATAACTAACAATGCAGTAACTGGTTATTCATAGCACGCTGTGTTTAATCTTAAAGATTTAAATTTCACTATGATAATAAACTTTTGTCCACACCGATGTTTTTGGGTACCTTCAGTGGTGACAAATATTGGCCTGTAATTCGCAACTTTACTGTTATTAGAATCCGAAAGAACAAATATATATATATTTTTTAATAAAAGCTGGATTTTGAATACACATGAATAAGTTATCGTAATCATCATCATTATGATCCGTCTAAATCTACTGTTAGACACAGGTCTCCTTACACATAGTCAAAAACCGCGGTCTGGAGTCGCCAGAAGACATCAACTATCTGCATTAACTGTTTTTATCACTTTTTTATTAAGTCACTTTTTTGTGTTTGTCATTCCGGGTGGAATTTAGTACAATTGATTTTGAAATAACTTCCCGATGAACTGGAAAGTTTTAATTTAAAATATATGTAGCTCAAATTCGGATGACAATGCTAGAATATGATAAAAAACGTGGTAATTTTTTTTAATTTCACTGGTTATTTATATAATCTAGTAAGAATTATATTTAAATGTAAAATAAAGTAGTAAATTCATAATATGGTTTAACAAATAAGTTTATCCGTTGTAGTTTACGTATTTATGTTGAGATTTGAGAACCGTGCAATGGCAATACTGTTACATATATACATTTTACATGGTGGAGCCATGCTGCAACTATATTATGGTTGTAGCACGAATGACCTCGCTCTCACAGAATAACAGCGTAAAATAGCAGCTTAATGCTGCTGTGTTTTGTGTGGTGAGTATAGAGAAACGGAGACCCATTTTACTGGAATTGAGGCATTCCATCTAAATCCTCAGGGGTGACAACGACAACGCATCCACATTTTGATTCTTAATCGAGGTTAAATGTAGATGTCTATGGGCCACAGCATCCACTTACTATCAGGTGGACTGTGTGCTCGTTTGTCACCGTTATTTTATGAAGAAAAGATAACGTAATGTGGTGATTCCGCATTTTTTTAAATTACTTTTAAGGTTTCTTTTCTCATGCAAGGAGACCTTTATAATTTTGTTCTAACGATCACAGCTTCATAATTTTTAGAATTTTAAGCCGAACTGGATAAAACATATTTAAAAAGAAAACAATTCTGTTTTACATTTTCCGATATTTTTTATATATAATTCCGACATTGTTGTCCCGATATTTACTTTTTAAATTCAGCAACTAACAATCTAGAAAACAAAAAAAACCGAAAATAGCGGTTAGCATCATACATTTTTTTTCCTTACTCAATTTTTTCTTTTTATTATATGTAAAGCTGTGTCTCAAGACAAGCTAATAAGCGGTGATTACGTGTTAGTGTCAAATGCTTATGTATAAGTAGCGTCACTTAATGAGGAGCACGCGATAACTGTAATGTAAACGGTGTACTAGTCCCTTTGCTGTTCAAACCTGCTTTTAAAGATTTAAGTTAATATATTTTTTTATCGTGGTACATTTCTCATTAGGATATAAAATATAAAATCAAATTATTAATTTATTTTGATTAAAACATTAATTTTTTAACCTCGGTTGGTACTAAGAGTCCTGTTAAATGACTGCTATGTGGCAAATTTGATGCAGCTTAGATCCTGTATCTCGGTGCCGCGGAGAACCAGTTTTAAGATGATTGCTATCATAAATATAATGAACGTTATTTTTTAATTTGCGAGCTCTATTACTTTAATAAATAACGTTAGTTAAATGCTACTCGTATAAGAAAGTTGTATTCGTTTACCATTTTATTCGGATTGTGCTTTAAAATATAAATATAGTTTTTGCTAATTTCGTATTTTATTTAATAAGCTGTGCTTTATTTTGTAAATTGTATTTTCAAATTATAATTTCACTAACATTTCTACGTGCATTAGCGGCCGTTTTGTCAACAATTTATTTTTCTAAAGTACAAACACCTGTTACTTTGTTCGAACTAGTCACTCCTTAGTGCAAGTTCAATGTTCCGATCAGCTTCAATGATTTTAAACTTATTACGTATGTTCGTCCGCGCCTTTAGACTGTTTGTACAAGCAATTTGACAAGATGTCTCAATTTGGGTAACTGTTACGCGCACTGTCCCGTACTGAACAATGAACTGAAAGTGACTCATACATTTTTACGGTAGTACGAGACCACCGGCTAGACGGACTGTTATTTCCCTGTATCTATGGGTTACTTGGTCTGTAGTTTTTAGGTCATTAGATTTCACGGTTGCTAAAAACAATCAGTGATGGTTTGTCTTAAGTAGAATCGACATATTAGCTTTCACTTTAACAGTATTAAAAATTTTCATTAAAGGAAGACTATGTGTATTTTTTATATAAAAAGGGTTTCAAATGGGCACACAGTCCACCAGTTATAATAAGTGGATGCTGTGGCCAATAGACATCTACATCTATCCTCGTTTAAAAATCAAAGTGCTTGCATTGTAATCCCTGAGGACTAAATTGGAATGCTTCGTTTCCAGTAAAAAGGGTCTCCGGTAAAACTTTATACCTTTTATACTATACTTTGTATTTATTTTTATTACACTGCGTGTATTGTTAGTAAGTATAGATTTATTGATAACAAAGAACTTACCTATAAGATTATTGGCTGTTACAAGAAGGCAGCACAGGAACAATATGGCAGATGTGATACGGTAGTGCATTCGAAACACCATGTTGTCGATAACAGCCTTGTCAATCAGGTAGCGGACTTTGACGAAGCCCGCCACCGCTGATGCCATACCAATAAGCGCCATCTTGGATTACTTCTTCTTTGTCTGTAATAAAACGGGAACTACGTTATTTGAATTATTTTAGATACCCAACAAGGCAAAACAATAGTTATTATTAGGGTTATTATAAATAAATCGACGCCGTCTTTTTGTGACGGTTGTCGTACGCAACACATCATACTAAATTCTAACATGAACGTGTGTACGTGCGTCTCTCCCTGTTTGCAGAGTCCCGAATTTAATATCTATATTTGCTTACGTTGTCAGTTGTCACTCAGATAAAGATTTGGTTTAGTTCGGAATCTTCACAACTAACTTACGATTTGTAATAAACATCGGACTGTTAAGTATTAAGAGACAAGTACAGGAGACGTGCCTTCTCAATCAATGACCTCATATAATTTAACGATGTGGCTGCTGCCACGCTGTGCATCTGAATCTCGACTTGACTCTAACTTTTTTATGAACTTCATAATATTCAGTCCTACTTCGCGTTTCTACCGCCGCACCGGTCACACGCGTAGTGAGTTATAGAATTATCGTTATGTATATTTTTATTTGATTCCTTTATGGGATTTTTAAAATACCGCCAGTGTCCCGTTGAATTATGTATGTAGAATTGGACGACAGCGATCCTAGTGGGTAATTCATCACAAATGGATCTAACCTTGGCGACTTCTTGATCCCGTTCCTACAGAGCGTCTATTATTTAGGTCGCCTGCTGCTGAGATAAATTAAATACACATTTTTTTATTAGTGGTATGCGACACGCCTTCACGGTGTGGCGTTATATAAATTTGTCTGTTGATAACTTCAAGTGTTGATAGAGATTTAATTAATTTCAAACATTCAATTCAATTTATGACAAATAGTTAAGTACTTTGTAACATTTTAAACATCAGGCGGTTAGGTATATATTTTGTAAAATTTAGCTATCACAATCTCATAATCGTGGTAAGATCAGGTCGACCGCGACGAAGGCGAATGGTGCGCCGGCACGGGGCACGCGGCAGGTCGTCGACCGGCCGATACTCGTCCGCCTCCTGCGTTTGAAACCTCCCCCTTCGCCTCTTCTCTATATAGTGTATACCCAAGCCTGTTGCTCTTGCACCAAGGCAACGCGAATAATTTTACGCGGAAACCAGTTTAAAAGTCCGCGCAGCGACAATCTTCAACAATTTCGTGCGCCGATAGTCTTTTACGCTTTTGGTCAAGGAATGTTAAGTATTTAAAACTATAATAGTTGATATTTAAGGCTCTGTAGGTTTACAGGAAAAAAATATTATTTGAAGACTTTTAATTTTGTACCACATTAATATTTACAAATATATTGATATTTCAGTTGCGTTTCGTCACATTTTTACTGACGTTAATAATGCATGAGCTTTTTGTCGTCGAGTTTTGTTTTGTTTTGTCGAGAATTGTACAACGAGTATTTGACTTACACTGTTTGCTAGCTGATAATGAGGTAGACGCCAGAACAGGGTACGGAGACATATTTCTTTTTGTGACGGACGCAAATGGATATTCCACGCGGCTTTCTTTTTTCTATTTAACCGTAATCTCGTTACAATTTTTATATGGAAATATATAGTCGTCACATAAGCACGATTAGTAACGATACTAGCTGTGGTTGTGCACATCAACAGTTACCTTACGAAGGCGGTTAGCACGCGACGGCTCCCTGAATGAACGCTAATTGCAGGAGACGAAAGCGTTTGTACGAGCATTGAGCGTAATGGTAAGTTCATATAATGCCGGCAACCAATCCGTGGGAAAGGAATCTCGATCGAATGCAAGCGTGCTCGAACAATAGGATGTTCTTGAGCGCGTATTTTCACGTGGACACGACAAAAGAAAAATAGAAGTAAGAAATGCAATCGCGTTCATGTTGCAGATAAAGTTAGGTTGTAAGAATTTTGGGCTTAGTATAATGAGCTGATACTGTAAAAATAGGTAAAACTATATATAATCTAAGAAATACTATTTTTTATTTTATTTTGCATGTGTTTCTGTGTCGCAGAGGCATTTTCATACAAAAATTAAACATGTAAATAAACACTTGTTCTGTGCGAGATTCGAACGAGCGGCGTCGCAGACAAACGCTTAGCCGCAGCGCCGCCGATGCGTCACTGAGGTTATAAATCTGACGAAAGCCGAATTTTATCTTAACGACTTTAGTGTGTAAGAGCGTATCTAATGACGCGACATCGATTGGTGCGGCGGTTATTGGGTAACCTGTGGTAGGATGCAAGTGAATGGTAAACTTGCTGTCGTACTTTTACGAGAAGCTAAGTGAAGCAAATTTGAAGCTGGTGCGACGAGCTGGCACTAGAGCTACATTACAAGTGTCGTAAAGGGAACAGTGTCAGCTTTTTCTGCGAACCTTGTTATCCTGACGCACAAGTTCCTGTCAATTAACTGATGATGAAAAATCCATCCAAAAGCTGATTCCAAATTTAAAAGATTGGTAACAAGGAACAGCATTAATGTGCGATGGCATCGGATGTCAGACCTGACAAACCAGCGTAGTGTGGATAATTCTATAAATTTAAATTATTACTTGTAAAAATAAGATAATAATATTTCGTTTTAGTGTTAAAATGGTGTTTGAAAACGTATTCTTTTAACCGCAAGCGATTTATATCCACTGTAATTTGTTTAAAATACTTGTAAATAGTTAAACTATTTTTTGAAGACGCGGTCGAAGGTTACAATTACTTTTATCTGATTTACCACGTGCTCTACGGTGAAGGAAAATGTTTTCATTCACCGGAAGGAGACCGGATGTGAAGTCCAAAAACACGCATTGGGGCAGTGTGGCGGACTCTTCCTAGCCCTAAATCCTTCCCAGAAATATGAGAAGAGGCCTGTGTGACTTCAAAAAGGGAAAAGGTTCTCAATTCGACTGTATGTTCTTATTTTTGTATGTATGATCGTGTACGATATCTTCGTCAATTAATATTGTATCGATTTCAATGATTGTTTTTTAATCAAAAGGATTGCTTCATGCTTGGTCCCATAATAATTTAGTGAAAGAAACAAAACACTAAGAAATAGAGGTGAAATTTTGGACTACATTCTAGTTGATAACTTCATCTTGTGTATTTCTTAATCAACTTGATAGGGTAAAAAAAATTTGATCCTAATATGTAATGGGGCGAAACGGTAAATTACTTTCCTGCTCCAAATCCCTTTCAGGTGTAAAAATCGATGCTCATATATAATTTTTTTACTTGTACTTACGGACGTACGTTGTAATTATTTGTAGGACGTGTGTATATAAAACATCACTGGACTCTGTGTCATCGGGGCAATATCAAATATTACGGAAATATAGCTCGTATCTGTGTTGCGGTTAACGCTACGATGTACTCACGTTACTAATAATTCTAAGTTACATGTACAACCTCATGCTTGTAATCCGTTATCGAGCTAGTATTATATACGTGGTAAAGTCACGCTGCAGCTATAACATAGTAGTTGGATTCGGTCGGCTCTACCGAGGATCGACCACGCTCTCACAGAATTCCAGCGTAAAATAGAACCGGAGACTCTTTTTAGTCCTCAGAGGTGACAATGCATCTTCATTTTGATACTTAATCGAGTGTAATGTAGATGTAGGTATCTATGGGCCACAGCATCCACTTACCATCACGTAGACTGTGTGCTCATTTGTTGTTGTATATTAGTACTAGCTTGCCAAGCAGACGTTATGCAGTTACGCAGGGACTATGAAAAATCCTTAAATTCGCAAAAAAAAATATTGTGGGTCACTCATGGGCAAAAACACTATCCTATCTCTCAAGTTGGACCAAAACTGCACACGGTGTGCAAA
>DWHP01000808.1:0-17929 GCA_018247895.1 Parnassius honrathi
ATGTTTAACTTTTTGTAATACTTTAAGTACACATAATGTTACTTAACACCCAATTTGAAATAGCTGAAATGTCAAAACGTTTTAAAAATGTTAGTGAAAGAAAGAATTATGTTCAGTTTTTTTCGAAATTATATACCAAAAATTATTAAAAGCGTTTGATTGCTCACGTATCCTAATTTTTTAAGCTTGTTTACCCAACTTTGCATTATAGTTTAAATCAAAAACCAATTTTCTAACAACTTATCTCAAAAAACAAAAGTGAAACTTCAATCTTGATTTCCTCAAAATTAGTAGAATGCGAGTTATCACCTTCATCTACTTATGTCTTTTTACTATAACGCTTCGTAACGGTAGGCAAAGTATGGATGAACCCCAATAGTTGTAGTGACGACCTGTTAAGCCATGCAGGAAGTCAATGGATGTAGGTGGCTCAGGACCGTTATTGGTGGCATACCTTGGGGAATACCTATGTTCAGCAGTGGACTTGTGAAAAAAGGCAGCTTATGAACATTGTTATTCAATATCTCAATACAAATCATAAGATCCAAAGCCCACTGGTGAATATGGGACTTGTCACGCTTGGTAGATGGAATGCCGTTCGCAGTACCATATGTTCTCGTACTTTCGAAGCTGTTGTCCGTCGCCGGCGTGAGTATTTTACGTTTGGGGTACTCGAAATAGTTATACCACCACCTATCGGAAGCCATTTGTATTTAATACATAGTCACCTTTTAGGACAATCGCCGTTTGTTGGTAGCGTGTGAGTGTCTATCACCGAATTTTGAAATAAAAAGAAATATATATCTTCCGTTGTTGCAGATATCACAAAATAAATAACTGTGTACAGTCTTACGGCATACATTCACAAGTATCGCCCCAAACATCTACATTTCAAGAAACCGAAAAACAGATTAATGATTCAGTAGTAACAACTCCAAATATATTTTCTGAAACTAATCCAACTCCGGAAATTAAAAATATGCATTATTTAACAAAAAATAATACAGACAGTAAATATAAAAACCAATCACAGCCGAATTTGAAACCAAATATATTTGGCAATACAGAAAGCATAGAAGCGGGAATAAATGTCAAATATTCTGACGAAACTTTTGATCAAGACCGTCCTTATGATAATTTTAAAAATAAAAAGACAGAGATTATATTAAATTTTGTTGATAAGGAAGAAATTTCCAATTTGAATAAGTTAAAAATTATCGCATGTAAGCTACTTTTAAATAGACACGTAAATTATGAAGAAAATAAAGCCATAAAAAGGCTGTTTCCAGCATTATTTTAACACTCAACAATAAAAATGATGACAAAAGATCAGTAAACACACAAACTGACGAAATCTCAGTTATTTCTTTTGAGGAATACAATGTCTTTAAATTTATGATCAAAAATAAAGTTATGAAAGTTTTATCACACATAACAAAGAAATATTCCAATGAAAGCTTATTTAATCACCATTCGCAAAACATAAGGAATGAAAATGTATTGAATATTGACAATTAATCTCGTTGCGAAGCAGTTTTCAAACAGTCAGAAAAAAACAAATCAATAATTACGGGTGTCTATAATTACTTTATTAAAGAAATGCTACATCCTGCAATCGAAAATGAAGAAAATATGAAGACCATTTTTAATAAGACATTTACTTTGGTATCAGAATTTATTAGTGAAATTTTGAATGATAAAATGCCAAATTTTACTACTAACTCATCAGATGAGAGATCTTTTAGTGATTTTAATAAAATTAATATCAAAATTGATATAAATGATGAAACGAGGCTTTTATTATCTCAACATATAAAACAGCTTGAGGAATTTCGACAGAACCAACAAATTGAGTATCAATTTTCCACTCAACAGCAACACAAACAACCTCAATTTAGAATGCAGCTATTTAATAACAGATATACACAAGTTCAAGACGTAGAAATGTACAACACCAAGAACTGGCCTAGGGTATGCAAATACGATTAAATTACATTTTGCCTATGACGTAAAAATGTACCTAATTATTTATGAATTTAAATATTTAGGTATATTTAACATATTTTTTGTAGATTAAAGTTTATAGTAAATCTTAATCAGATACTCGTATTAAATTTCTAATTGAAAAGGTATTTCTTTCTTAATTATAATATACGAGTATAAGTTTCTTAAAAAATCTATTTTATTTATGTAGGGTCCAGTGGCTGCAAACGTACATGTCCCTACACTGCGATAGTTCACACCTAATCAGAGTTACCATACAGCTGTTCCCCGCCCAAAAGGTCTTGGAGACTTGTCAGGTACGAGTAACTACTACAATTATAATAATCAATGACAACATCCGTATCGCAATCCAAACCGCGATCTAACTAGGCCTTCACGCGCTGAGGGTCATTACGATTCCAACAACAATGTCATCACATTACATCATCAACAACAACTATTACAACAGAACGCTATGCTGGTGCAACGAAATAATAACTGGCAACAAGATGGCGCTGGCTACAAGCAGTATATTATACCATATAGTTTTTAAGCGCTTTAATTTCATACAATTATATATTTTTAAATATGTATTTTTTTTGTTTTCTTTATTTGTACGTCGTCGATTATCTCAATTTTGTTTTAATTTCAAATATTATGTTAATTTATAAAATTTATATTCTATATTTACGTCTATTTCTGTTGTCGAAATATCGAACTTTGTGATAATTTACCTTCAAGAAATTATAGATGTGTTGATGTTACATAAGTATGTAGTAAGTACGTGTTGATGTTAGAAATAATGTTAAAGAACTAAAAACATAATAATATATAAAAAACTCTTGATGTTGTGAATAGTACTGGCTTTTATCATCCTCATGCATTTAAATATTCTACTTTTTAAAATAAATGTTGTTGCATTTTTCTGTTACATATTAAAATACAATTACATTTATCGACATTTGTATATCGTTAAAATCTTATCGAAATACGTCCAGTATAAGCGAAGTGATAAAAATATTATTATTTGTGTTGTAAAAATATTGAAATATTGTTTGTGGCAGCTATGGCAATTATACTCCTTATGAGCCAATCTTTGGAGCAGGTCCGCGTTCGGCAATGGATTTTTGATAGGCTGTAAAAAATGAATAAATGAATTTTCTTATTTAAGATAGAGTTAAGTTTTGCCATTGCTGGATACAGACCACATTTAATTTTTTATAGATTTCTACACATATGTGCGTTTTGAAGTACACGAGTATGGTTAGTGTTTTAGATATGATGTTTAGAACTTGCAAAATAGGCAAATATTATCGACATGAAAAACTTAACCCCAAATCAATATGTACGGTTTGGGAAAGTGCGCCCTATATATGAAAAAGCCCAAAAGCGTCTGGACAGTAGCAATAACGTAAATAACTTTATTTCCGGACCTGTATGCTGGAGATTGGTATCACAAATAAGGAAGTTTTTAAAATCTCCAGATGGTACACTAGCTATAGTTCTTAAGGCTTGTGCACCTGAGTTGCCTCCTATGCTAACACGCTTATTCCGCCTTTTATTTAAGACTGGAATAGTGCATAAATCCCGTAGGCTGGCTAACGTGCTGCTTGTTCCAAAAAAGGCAGCCGCGTAGACCCTGCCAATTGTCGCCTAATCTCAATTATCTCCAAGCAACGCCGCTTACTGGCATACCTAGAACAGAATGACTTCCTCAGTGACCACCAGTATGGCTTTCACCGAAATTGGTCAGCTGGGGACCTTCTGACGTATACTGCGCACGTAGATAATCGAGAATAGTGATGAAGCACTTGCTGTTTCTCTTGATGTCTCAAAGGCTTTTGACAGAGTGTGGCACTCTAGCCTTTTGGGTAAGCTTCACGCGTTTGGCTTATCCCCTGATCTGATTCACAGGGTAAAGGACTTTCTAAGTGAACGATCTCTCCGGGTCGTCGTCAATGGCTACTCATTCGATCCTACGGCAACTAACGCCGGTGTTCCTCAGTGGTCCGTTACCTCCGCAACTCTCTTCCTCTTGCATATAAATGATCTGCTTCTGCCCGGTATCTAAAAGTATGCAGATGATAGCAAATCGCATAGAGATACCAACTAAGTCGTCGAGCCTGTCGGGATCAAATTTAGTCTAAAAGAGAAGCTATGTTTGAGTGTGTGAATCTCACACTACAGGCGGTCTCCAAATGGGGCGATACCAATCTTATGAAATTCATTTCTTCCAAAACACAAGCGTATCTCCTCACTGAAAAAAGGAGCCAGCTCACCTTAGCTCCTTATTTCCGAAATGTATCATTGGAATACACCGAACGTCATCGGATGGTTCATTGAGTCCATGGCCAAAGCAGCTGCAAGGTGACTAGGAGTCCTTGCCAAGGTGAGGCGGTACTTCACGTCGGGACAGCTGACTACTTTATATAAAGACCGATTTATACTTCGACAAGTACAGTAGCGAGTTTAGTTACAGGGCAGTTGACAGAACACAGTTAAGTGGGCAGTGGCGTTCAAACAATGTCTTCGTGGCGAGTTTAGTTAAGGACATTAGTTCATAAAATTTGTTGGAGAATGACGTTTCAAGACTACAGAATTTTTCTGGTTTTCGGTTAAGATGGTTCTCAGATTACGTCGAGAATTAAATGATCCAGTCAGAGAAGTACTAATGGTTGTTGTTAAAGAAGTTTTTAAGAATTTTCATGAGTGCAGCATTTCGAGCAGGTTTAATTTTTCAATTTCAACTTCTACTATATAAACATTCGTGTTCTAAATACTCCTGTACGAATTTATACGTGATATCGTCCGTACATTTTATTATTAAAACTCAATATGAAATGTATAAATATTCAATAAACAGTATCGTACAAACTTTGTGGTGAGCTTCAATATAAAAGTACAATTGTACGTTTTGGCGCGCAAACGTTGCGTCCTGTCAATTTATGCACAGAACTAAACTCGCTCGTTTACACGAACGGCGAGTTTAGTTGCGGGTGGCGGGAGATACGCGAGAGGGCAGCACTTCGCACTTAACTCGCCGAAAAATAGCTCGGCCGGCTATCCCGTTCAATTTAATCGTTACCTTGCTACTTAACTCGCTTATTGCCGTTCAAACGAGGTCCAAACTTAACTCGCCAGTTTCGCAAGTTAACTCACTACTGTATTTGTCGAAGTGTAAATCGGTCTTTACGGTATATCAATTTTGCAACAGTCAGTAGCCTTAACACTTTCTTTTTGGGGCATACTGGCACAGAATAATGACACGTGCAGAAGTTGCACTCCTTTGATGTTGACTGCTTGCAGACGTTTAATAGCCTACGTAACTATTATTAATTAGACCAATCACGCACGCAACCTAAATAAAATTTTATCGCTGCGCGCGAGTGTCCATATTACTTTACATCGTTTCGCCTTCTTACGTCACGGCTGACTTTCCGTGGTTACTAAGGGATGTCAATAAAGAGTAAAAAATATATTGCGAAATGTTAATTAAGATACTTAGGTGAAGTACCTATTCTGATTATGATCGACTGACAATTTTTTCGCACCTATGTGAGTCCTGCGATGTCCTACACATGCAATTTGCAAGGCCATTCGTAGGGAATCGCTATGCTTGGCTCGTAAGAAATAACAAATAAACCTAAAATACGGTTCCTAACAGAAATGTGATCGTATGCTACTTAGTTAAAATGTTGTTAGTAAACAAAGTTTTAATTTCAGTATTTTGTGTTAACGACCTTTTGCCATTACTATTGATCAAGTAAGTAATATATATAATTTTTAAATTACATTAAAACTCATTCAACTATTTTATTCTACAATATACTAAACACTAAACAAAAACTACTTCAACAAGTATTTTCAAAAAACTATTTACGTAAAAAGTGTTAAAACACTTTAACATTCAATCGCCTACAACGCGCTTATCCCGACTGCGTATGTTACCCTGGGTGCCTCGCGATTGTAGGTAATTATTTCACGCAGGTAGCAAGTGTGACGGAGGACTGATACTGGTAAAACTAGTAGAGATGTCATGTTAAATCACAACTTCACACAAACTTGCTTTTACCTACTAGCTACCCAACTTATTCACACTTCTCGATTAAATCTGCATCACCAAAGCTGCTCATGATTTTATGGTTCACTATTTGATAATTCGCCTAAATAAAAGAAAATCAGTTTTTTTATTATTTTTGCGAATGTTAAACTTTCGGTTAAACAATGTTATTTTACAGATTTTATCGCGGATTATTATAATTTATTTTGGATTCCTGACGTTTCGACTGTTTGTAACCTATTTTTGTTGTGTGCAGGTTGTGCCGAAAGACTACAAAACAATGGGAGCGCTGTCGCGCGCAATTGCTTCCAACGTGCTATTTACCCATTTAGACGAGTCGGAGCGGGCAGACATGTTCGACGCCATGTTTCCAGTGCAATGTCTGCAAGGCGAGACTGTTATTCGTCAGGGTGACGAAGGCGATAATTTCTACATCGTCGACTCTGGAGAAGTTGAGGTAAGAATCTCATAGAAATCTCATCAATATAAACCAACCTCAGGCATAAATCTCTTCTACTCCCTGGACTTTTATAATCAAGTAATTAATGTCCTCCCTTCATTTTTTAAATAGACTGTGTATATAATAGACCATCTATATATCTTCAATTGAATACTTTGTTTCTTTCTGGCGTCAGTCAAAGTTGGATCAGATTGATGGACTGAACTGATGAAATACTGAACGTGTAACCGCCGTATTACACAATTTAACATGTTGTCAAAGTGACGCTTTTGTATTATTTGTCTTTAATAATTTTTTAGGAATTTCAATTTGACAAAAGATACATATCTGCCCAAAAATATTAAAACAATATTGCTACAAATTTAGCAATGCTCGTTGTATCCAGTCAAAGTCACTTAATGGTATAAGAAGTAGTTTAATTAATAGTTGTAATTTTAGGGACACCATAGCAGTTGGTAACGCGACATGACGTGACCAAATAAAAGTAAATTCCGGCTAGCCACCCTATCTGAGGTGAAATATGAATACGCGTTTTCCGAGTGGTGGATTCACGGGGTGGATAAACGGATTAATCCATTTCGACAAGTACAGTAGCGAGTAAATTGCGAACCTGGCGAGTTAAATAAAAATCTCGTCTGAATGCCAATCTAAAAGTAGCAAATTAAGTTGAACGGGATAGCCGGACTATCTATTTTTTGGTGTCAGTCTCCCCGCCACCTGCAACTAACTATTTCAGTGCATAAGTTGACAGGACGCGCGTTCGACCCTCAAAATATAAAATTATACTTTTTAAACAAAACTCGCCACGAGGATATTGAACGCCACTTAACCATTTTCTGTCAAGTGCCCTATAACTAAACTCGCTACTGTACTTATCGAAGTGTAAATCAGTCCTTATTTATAATGGGACAGAATATAATAATGAAACTGAAATTATGACTCGAGAGCAAAATACTTAAGGTTAAGTCGTTTCTAAAGAACTCTTGGTTACAGGTTTATTTTGGATAACCGAATCTGTTTATCTCAATGCAGAACTATATTATGTCCAAAAATGTTACGGTTCTGTTGGTGCTGTTGTGTGATTTATGAACAAGCCTTTGATTCTATCGAAATTTAGGCGGTGCTACAGTCCCTTCAGCAGTGCTAAGTTTTAGTTGATGTATCGAAGTGTTAAAATGTATGTTCAATAGGGCGCCGATGGCTACCTGAGTGTTTTTTTTTCATGAATAAGTGTAAATGATGAAACGAGCACACAGTCCACCTTATGATAAATGGATGTTGTAGCCCATAGATATCTACATCAATCCTCGTTTCGAAATCAATATTCAGATACGTTGCCACCTCAGACGAAATAAAAACTCAAGACAGAGCCCCGCCGAAACTACGCCTCGCCTTGTACATACACAGTTTCACGCTACACACTTATAACGAAACTACGCCTTACCTTGTCATTCGAGCTATTCCAGCGCACGGAGTGTCACGCTATAATAATTCGCAGCGTTTAAAGAAAAAATGCCGAATTGTGTTGTAAAAGGGTGTAAAAACCAATCTTCCAGAAATAAAAAATAGGATGGAATAACATTTCATACGTAAGTAGACATAAAAATCCAATTTTTATTATTTATTATGACAGCTTGGAACACAAAACCTACTGTGACGCTTACAAGTGTTGCCACTAGTAAGCGTCGCAGTAGTCCCCGTTTATTGAGTAAGTTATTAATCTGACGCGAAACTTAATGTAACACGTTCATTTACCTATTTCTATTTTACTTTTAATATTCATAAAATTAATGTAAGTGTAAATAGGCATTTTTTTTTGTTTTTACATGTTTTATCATCACTTCAAAAATCTATATTTTTAAGGTTTCCCATCCGAAATAAAGACATTAAAGAGAAGTGGATAGAAGTGATTCGAGTTAGCCGGAATGAGCCATCGTGGAATCCAACGGTGCGCAGCGTAGTTTGTTCGACACATTTTGAAGATGACGATTTTTATTACACAAACTTCATACCGACACGAGGAAGAAGATTGCGTTGAAGGTTCTTCGTTACAATTTCTAAGAGAAATCGGAAACGATTGTGCTGATTTAGCCAGTCGTTTAAATATTGGCGAATTTAATGATATAAAAAGTACACTTATCGGATATATATCAGAAAATACAGCGCGCTTGTCAAGTTCGAGAAAACCAACACAAATCGGTTGTTATTAATATTTTAAAACAATTTATTGGTACTGACGTTTTCTCTAAATTGGAGACTGAGCACAATTACGCTGGTCAAGAGCATAAAATAAGCTTAATAAGATGCGTAATTGAAAAATATTTATCAATTCGTTTCCATCATATTTCTAAATTGGAAACAATTTCCAAAAGGGTGGACAGTAAACAGGAATATTTCAAAAAATTGACCCAACAAAAAGGCTATTAAAATAAAAATGGTGTTCTTTTCGTATCACTATTGTTTTATTTTTCCCCTACTTAGTCGAAATAAATATACTTACATACTACTTCTTAAAGTGAGTTATACAATTAAAAAAATTGCCAACTTATTTTCTTACTTGTCCATTCACCCTGATAGTACTTATACAACAATATATTAGGGTAATAAGTTTTTACTGCACGGCAACAATCACTTAGTGCACACATATTTATCAAACTGACCTCACTTCATTGTTGACAGCGCTCAGTCTTGAGTTTTTATTTCGTCTGAGTCTATACGAAATTCTTTATCTTGTGGTCTAAACAAATCATTTACTCTATGGATTTTTATTTTTAATCTACCGTAAAATTTTGGTCGGCAAATGTCGCAAATTGACAGTAAAATTAAAATAAAATTCCGTAGAGTAACTGACTTTTGTTTAGACTATAAAATGACTATATAATGACAAATTTCTTCATAGAAAAGTAGTCTCTAAATATAAGTTTTTATGGTTTAAATTGCTGTGGGTGGGTGCGGTCCGATCCGACCGCTTGGGATTTGACGGAATATCGCCGTGGTCGGATCCGACAAGTGGTGTTTGAGAGGTTAAAATATCTGGTTATTTCAGGGTTCAAAGCTTTTATTTGTCAAACGAGTTTGTTGTATTTTGAGTAAAGCTCTTGTTTTACTGATTGGTATGACATTGATGCAATTTGCTTTGTTGGTGTATTCACAATTCACATGTTCCGTTAATATGTATGTGTAGTGTAGACTGGTATATCTTGAGTTGATAAAATAATTTGAAATTGCACAGGAGCACGCACAGTGAAATAACAAGAATTGTATGTATCTTAGCATTTAACACTACCCTTTTACGATTTTAGTGTATCTGTGAAAACTATAATTGGTAACTTTTAAGTGAATTATTGTTTAATATGGTTTTAAAGATAAGGACCAACGAAGGCACTGATATATCCTACCCATTACTAAAAAAAGTTGTTTGCTTGTAAATACTTCATCACATTTTATTCCATTTTTAGAAAAAGCACATGCCAAAGTGGACTGTTTGCATTATGTTGGTCAACAGTCCTTACAGAAGGATCTCTCAAAAATATAGAAGATGATGGAGTGGACTACAACTTATTGGTTTTGTCCCAAGCTAACTTGTTGGCTGTTGTCACTGCCTTTGGAAACAAGAAAAAAAATGATAAAGCCTTCTCCATGGTATTAAAATCTCTTGTAATATAAATTTTATGTTGAGTTTATATAATCAAGAATGAACAAGATCACAAATAAAAAAATTGATTTTAAGTAGCCAAATTAACATGTGGTAGTGCCACATTGCAGCCATATAGTAGTTGTAGCATGAATGGGTCGACATGACCGGGGAAGGACCACACTCACAGAATACCAGCATAGAATAGCAGCTCAATGTTGCAGTGCTTCATATGGTGAGTATAGAGAACCCAAGAACCTTTTTACAGAAAATGGGGTATTCCAACTTAATTCTCACGGGTAACAACAAATCAATCTATATTTTTATTATTAATTGAGGATAGACGTAGATGTCTCTATGAGCCACAGCATCCACTTGCTATCAGAATGACTGTGGTTGTTTGTCACTCTTATTCTATTTAAATAAAAAACTATAATTATTGTTACAGTACAAAATAGATCAGTTCAACTGGAGAAGGCCACATGTGTTTACTAATTTATGAGGCACCAAATGCATTAAAACAAAAATATTAACACACTAAATTATAATCCATCAAGATGTATCCATAACAACCTATAAAAGTCTACAGCTGAACATAGGCCACCCCAGTTATTGCCCTATAAGAAGGATTTTGTCATGGTTGCCATATTTGGCAGGCAAGTTGGCCAGCTCAGTTTTTTATAATTATGAGTTGTTATCAGGTTGTTGCTGCTCCCCATCTCCTGTGTCAGTTTCTCTCTGTCTTCTCTGCTTATGATACGGGATTATATGAGGCAGTGGAGTATTCTTACTGCCACTACACAATATACCCAACTTATTAACTTTAAAAGTAAAGTTACAGCTAATTAAGAATAGGTCGCCTCTCATTTCTGAGAGGGGTCATATTAACTTTAGTGAAAACATAACATACATAAAAAGCAAATAACTTTTATCCCATTCATTCCATTTAATAATTACATTAAGATTTTTTTTGTAGTCATTTTGTAAACCAAACTGTCACATAATTTCTAAATCAATCACAAAATTATTTGTAATCAAAAACAGTAGCTGTCATCCCTACGGGTATGCTTCCATATATATAGAAACTGATCTTAAGAATAAATATGTTTTAGCTGCATGCAACATGGAGTACAGTTGGTAAAAATAAAGTATCTAAATGGCTGGAATTTCTCACTGCTTTACCAGCTGACTCTGGTCCACACATTTGTGTCACTTTTTCTGCTCTATGTAGACACTTGAAGCAAACTGGGGATGAAGACCTCATTATGACACATAAGGTAACCTTGCTTTATTGATATTGCTATTCAGGAATTATTTCTCAGTTATTGTAGTTATTTTTTATAGTTTAGAAATGACTGACATTGGTCTAGTGGCCGTAAACGCGATAGCTGATCATGGGGTCCCGGCATCGAATCACGAGTCTCGCTAAAATCAGTTATGGGTTGTTCCGTTAACAAATTTTCGGTAGCAACCTGGAGTTAGGAAGCTGGCACTTGGTAGTGCTTTACCCATAAAACACATATAGCCGTTGGTCCTGCACCTTATCTCTTTTCGGTTGTGCCGAATGTGTTCATCTGTATCGTCGGACTATGAGTATGAGGGAATAGAGAGTGCACCTGTGTTTGCTCATTACACTTGTGTACTGTAATCCTGTCCTGGAGGACAATATTATTAATTATTAACTAATATATAAACTTGTGAATACGTTGATTACTTCATTGAAATGCATTTTTAAATGTTTTTTTTTATCAATAGGCAAAAATGCTAGAAAGTTTCACTAAGAGCCTCATCAGTGTGAAAAGCCGCCCAAATGCAAATTATATTACTGCATGTGCCGATCTACTAAGTCTGCTGACTAAGAGCGATGTTCAAGAGTCTTTATTGCCTGCATTGCAAAAAGCCATGCTGCGTAGTCCAGAAACTATCATTCAAGCAGTGGGAGAAGTTTTCGCAAACCTTAATATAAATGTGGATGGAATTGCTGTGGACATTGGCAAAAGTTTGATAGGTAAATAAATAAAAGTAATTTTGCTACTAGTAGTTAAGTAAAATGAACCCTAGGGTTCATTACAACATTAAGTTTAAAAATTTAAAATGTTTACAGTTAATCTACATTCAAAAGATGCATGGGCTAGAGTAGAGGCGAACAAGGCACTGTCTCACTTGGCTAAGCGATGTTCCGCTTTGGATGTTGCACGTCAGTTGCTAGCAAGCGCCTTCGCTGAATACCATGGAGCTAGTGGCAAACTGACTTCCAGCGAGGACAAAATCGCCGTGCTACAGGTGAATACTAAGCACACCCTGACTCTTCTAATCTCACGCTCACAAAATGTCGTTAGTTGGGATTGTGCTGGACTTATTTGGCATGCCGTTGTAGGTCACATATTGTCGTCATCATTGAAAAGCTGTGTATGAAAAATTTTTTTGGTTCCTAGTGTTCGTCACATTACACATAAACATTTGCCTTTATCCTCAATTAAGAATCAAAATTCAAATGCGTCGTCAATTCAAAAGACTGGGATGGAATGCTTTGTTTTCAGTATTTAGGGTCTTCCATTCTCTACAATTACCATATGAAACACAGTAGCATTAAGCTGCTATTTTACGCTGCTATTCTGTTTTTTTTTATATGAGAGGGGACAAAGGAGCATATGCGGTTCACCTGTTGGTAAATGACTCCATCGCCGCCCATGAACAACGCCAACACCAGGAGAATCGCTGATGCGTAGGCTCTTTTCTTGAAGCTTCTTAAGTCGTATCGGTCCGGAAAAATCGTTGGTGGTAGTCGATTCCTCAAGGAAGAAAAGTGTGAGGAAGAAAACTTCTTGCAAACTCGCACAGTAGTGGACCGCCAATCACCCAGGTGGTATGGATGGTATCTCGACTTCAGTCGTGATGTGCCTTGGTGAAATTGGGCAGCTGGAATCACTCCGAACAATTCCTCGGAGCATTTCCCATGGTAAATACGATAGAATACGCAAAGAGATACAACATCTTTTCGCAGCGCCAGGGAGTCAAGCTGATGAGAAAGAGCTCGGTCGCCCACGATTCGAATCGGTCTGCACTGGATGCGATCAAATGGAAGGATCTGGCACTGGGAAGACCGGGTCCAGAGATGAGAAGAGTATTCTACGCCAAGCTTTTTAGGGGCCAATTTGGCCTTCTTTTCCAAGTGACCGCGAAATCATGTCACGTCACGTCATTCGATATGTCGACTCCGAGGATTCCAATATTGGCTGAGGCAACAAAAGGAGTACCATGGAACTGACGAGATACGACAAAGGTGTTCCTTTTAGCGGTAAATTTGTGTGTTCTGGGGATTCAACTTGACTAGATTTAGTCGCCCCCAATCCGAGGCCTTGTTCAAGAATGTCTCGACTTTAGACACAAGTTTGATCCAGTACTCGGTGACGTTTTCTCGAGAAATATTTGCACGCCCGGTATATAAAACATCACCAGTACTGTCGTCCGTATAGCGATGAATGTTACTGGTTTTCAATCATTGTATCATTGATATGCATAAGAAACAGCGTTGGTGATAAGACGTAGCTATGTGGAACACCAGCGTTAATAAGCTTGTAATTTGAACGTGCACTATCTACTACGGTTCTCCGATCAGCCAGAAAACTGGTGATCCAATTGCACAATTTCTCGGGAAACCCATTTTGTACTAAACCCGATCGAAAGCCTTCGCTATGTCCAAACTAACCAAAGCCCTTATCCTCCTCTTCTTGGTCAAATATTTTAGCTCATTCCAAAGTGGCGCCGTCTTGTTGTAGAAAAAGTTGTGAAGTCTATAAACAGTTATTCTTTGTAATAACTTACAGTAAGCAAAGTTAGATTTAACATTAATTTTAGTATTGTTACGGATTACAGTAGAGCCCGATAATCCGAACATCTCTATAATCCCAACGACCCCTCCCCCTGCTCAAATAATTTCAGAAAGCATTTAACAAGATAAAACATTTTCTTTGTCATTTAACACCACTCATCAAAGTACTAGATTTTTTAAGTATAATAAAAAATATGTGATAGAACTTAAACTTAATCATTTATTATTAAAACTTGTATTCATATTTCAATTATGAAAATCGATCTTTCTTTTCAAAAAACGCCTTTTGAAATATCTACATATTATGATCCGCCTCAATAATCCCAACAGGGTGTAACTTTTGTTTGTATCGAGGCCTTACCGTAATTTTTCATAAACTTTGTTTAGGGTGTGAGCACACTGAGTGGGCTAGCGGTGTCTGAGGAAGATTTTGTAGCACTCTTCAACGAGACAGTGACGCAGATGACGCGTGTGTTGGAAAGCGAATCCCATGAGCGTACACTGTGTGTTGCTCTCGACGTACTAGACCATTGGACACAAAGGCTCCAAGCACCATTACCCGATAAAATCTTTGAACTGTTCAAGGTACGTAAATGAGTAGCAGGTTAATTAGAAACATTGTGTAAAAATTTAATTCGTGGTTTGGTTTAGTATATTTATTTATATAGTGAGTTGCGGTGCTGTGGCCCGCGGGTTCTAATCTCGCGCGTAATAAGTATTTGTACGGCCTACAAATGGTTGTTCTGGTGTGGATGTTTTCTGGGCTTGCCACTCTACCTATATAATTCTACTCTGGCTCCGAGGCGCGTGATAAATTGTAACAGTCTCATAATTTTGTTTAATTCAGTAATAAATTTGGAAATGTATGCAATTCTAATCTCATTGATTCATTGTAGTGTAAGGTCCCTAGCTGGATCGCTAGTGATTCAAAATCAAAATATATTGACTGCTGTTCGCAGTTCATATTCTCACATAAGCAAGTAAATGAGGTGATGAATGTTATTAGTGATTATCAAACTAGTACAGGATGAATATATGGCCGGAGTTTTGTTAGGAATTGACCAGCGGCGGATTGCTGCAGCTGTATTATTGTTTAAATAATAGTTTGAAGTAGATTTTGATAACATAAAATTGGTGCGAATTTGTGTATTAACTGTGTATGCATGTGAACTATTAGAGTGAATGATGAAACAAGTGCTGCAATGATAATGTATATATCAAGATAATGTATCTGCTTAGGCGCATTGAGATACTATCGTCATTGATTGTTTGCTCAAGCTGCCCTTAAAATTTCGCAAAAACTTCACGATGTGATGCATCAACATATTGTAAAGAACTGTACTATAATGGATTATTTCTTACTGGCAAAAGTACAATCGTACGAATCCATGACCAAACGAAGAAAAAAGAGCATTGTTCTGAGCCTGAGACCTATGTTTAATTATAAGTCTCTTTAATTTAGTCTTTTAATTTAATTGAGGAATAAATTTAGTAATTTATACAATCTTATTGATTCGTTTTCTTGTATACTCCTGAGAGTTAGGTTGCTATGTGTCCACAGCTCATATTCTCACATAAGCAACTAAAACAATGTTAAAGTGATTACCGAACTGGTATAGGTTACTTACGTATATGGCTTTTTACAGAAAAGCCAATCAGCAAAGAGCAGTACGCAGCCTGTGCGTACTGCGTACGTGTCGCTGGTGGCGCGTGCTGCGCGGCGCAGCGTCACGCGTGCGCAGTGCGATGCGCTGCGGCCCGCGCTCACTGCCGCCGTCGAGCGCGCCCAGCACCAGCCGCTGCAGGTGACCCATCTATCCATCCATTACAGCCTATGAGAGCCCACTGCGGAATGTAGGCCTCCCCCATAAATTGTCTCATAGGGCGATTTTGTCGTACTTACCGCACTTGTCATGCGGGTTAGCAACAGCAGATTTTTATTGTTTTAAATTATTAGTCTGCCAAGTGTGGCAACTTTGACAAATATCTCCCCTACGAGACAATCTATGGGGAAACTCTATATCTATGTTCAGTAGTGGACTTTTGATACAATGTAATTAATTATTTTTTTAATACCCAGCCTCATCAATCAAATTCATAAAGAAGAATAGATTACCAAAAAATGTTGACATATAGTCGGTCAATTACCCTAACAATGAACCTTAATATATGGCAGCATCTGGTAGTGAGCGAAGGCATCAGTGCCATGCTGGGACTGACGTTGCTGGACACTGCCCGCGAGCTGCCGGGCAAGGGAGCAGTATGGGCGACGCTGGTGCACCCAGATAAGCACGTGCTGCTGCACGATAGAGTGCTCGGCGCCGCCCCCGACGACGGTAAATTGGACTTATTTTTATCTTTGTTGTATTTTGAGGCCCATACAAAGCCATTTTTTTTATAGAATAAGGTTAACAAACGAGCACACAATCCACTTGATGGTAAGTAGGTGCTGTGGCTCATAGCTGTGGCTCAATTAAAAATCAAAATACAGATGTGTTGACGTCACTGAGAACTATTGTGGAATGCCTTATTTCTAGTAAAAAGTATCTCTGATTCTCTACACTTACCATATGAACAGCAGCATTAAGCTGCTATTTGACACTGGTATTCTGTGAGAGAGTGGTCCTTCTTGGTCGAGCCGACCCTTTCGTGCTACGGCCAAAATATGGCTGCAATAAGCCACATACAATATATAGTATTTTGTAGTATATGTAACTTTTTTATTTTTCATACACTTCATTTTACAAAACTTTCATACTGTTTTTCTTATATTTTGCTTAAACTAACGTATCACCTGATGGTAATCGGCTACTGCAGACCCTGGACACTGACAATCAACTGAAACAAAAGCAACCACAACTTTGTTGTCACCGTAAGGTTTGAGATGGAATGCCTCACTGCCTGCAATATTGCCTCTCTTAACCATCGAATTGAAAAACAGCAGTAAGTGTCCTGTTGCTTATACAACAAATAAGAGTAGTTCCACCTAGTAAATTAGCTTAATCTGTTTCTACATGTAACGGTATTTAGTATGCTGCTATTTGCTTAGACAGTGTTCGCGTTTTGCCTATATTTTTCATATATAATTTGCGAAATTGTAAGCGGTACTCCAGCCAATCTCCTTAACCCACAGCAGTTGCTTAACCCAAACTCTGTTAGACATTTAAGTAATGTGCTTTTTTAAATTAATGGTCACTTATGCTGACCGAAATTAAGGCATATGTGCTTTTTATAGCATTGGGTGACAAAGTAGCACACAGGGCACCTGATGTTAAGTGGATGCTGTGACCCATAGACATCCATATTTATCCTCAATTAAGTCTCAAAATACAAACGCGTTGTCACCTCTGAGCCTAAGATGGAATGCCTCGGTTACAGTAAAAAGGATCTCCGATTCTCTTACATTTACCATAGGAAACACAGCAGTATTATGGTGATATTTTATGGTGGTATGTGTTAGTTATAAATACAAAATCAACTTTAACAACAAATGTTTTCGATATACTTTTACAATTTGTGAACCAGTTTTTATTCTATTTATATCCAAAGTCCATGTTTTGGAATTTTTCGGTTGGGGGCTTGGCCTATCCCATTTTACAGAATTAAGAGCACAATCATGAGAGAAGTGTTTTGTCCCTAGACTAAAGCAAATATTTTTTTACAATGCAATCTAACCTTAAATTATGAAGAAAGGTTTACTGCACACACACACACACACACACGCACACTCACACGCACACACACACACACACGCACACGCACACGCGCGCACGCACACACGCACACGCACACACGCACACGCACACACACGCACACACACACGCACACACACGCACGCACACACGCACACACACGCACACATGCACACACACACACACACACACACACACACACACACACACACACACATGCATGCATACACACACATACACGCGCGCACACACACACACACACACACAC
>DWHP01000809.1:0-17927 GCA_018247895.1 Parnassius honrathi
AAGTGTTTGTTCTCTTAGTGATAAATTATGACAATACCATCTGTATCAACCTATATTCGCAATAAACGATTTGAATTGAACGTTCCGTTAAAGAACTACAGGCCGGTTTCTATCCTGCGCTGCGTCTACGTGTTGTTTTCGAGAGTCATTACGAATCATCTCGCATGTAGACTCGATGACTTCCAGCCTCTCGAACAAGCCAAGCAAGTTTCAGAAAAGGTTTTACTACCATACATCACATACATAATTTTGAAAAACTGTACAGAAATCTGAGTAGTAAATTGCTACTACGTCTCGCGTATGTGGACTGTGAGAAAATCTTTGATTCAGTCGAAATTTGGGCAGTGCTGCAGTCCCTTAAGTGCTAAAATAATCGTATAGTAGGACTGCGATGGCTAACCGAGTACAAAACCAGAATACGAAACCTACTCAACAACAGATAGGTGAAAAAAAGGGTGACGTTGTATCCCCAAAACACTTCACCGCTGCATTGGAAGACGTTTTCAAGCTACCAGACTAGAAAAGATACAATATTAACATCAATGGTGAGTACATCACTCACCTTCGATTTGCCGACGTTATAGTCCTTATGGCAGAATCACTGGAGCACCTCAACACTATGCTTAATGACCTCAATAGTACTTCCCATCGGATAGGTCTTAAGATGAACTTGGACAAAACAAAGATCACGTGTAACGGCTATGTCATATCTATACCCGTAGTTGTTGGGAGTACTACGCTCGAAGTTATTGACGGGTATGTTTACCCAGGACAAATAGTCCGAGCAGGTAAGTACAACTTCGACCGAGATCGATGGATTTAACACAGCTGGGCAGTGATTGAGAAATTACGACACATTTTCTCGTCAGGTATACCCCAAATCTAAAAAACTAGTTTGTACAAGCAGTGCATGTTGTCGATGATGATCTAAGACGTGGTCCTTCACTGCTGACCATGTGGAGAAGCTCAGTGAGCTCAGCGTGCTATAGAGAGGGCAATGCTTTAGATTTCTCTGCATGAAAAACTTAGAAATGAGTATGTCCGCAGTAGAATCGGAGTGACCGACATATTTTAGTATATATTACACATATATTAGTACGCTGAAATGGCAATGGGCCGGCCGTATATCTCGAATAACCAAAACCCAATGGGAAGAAAAGTCTCTCGAGTCCCCACTAGATTTAGTGACAACCTGGTACGACATGCAGGAATTCGATGTGTGCATGTGGTTCAGGACCGCGCTTTGTGGCATTCTTTGGAGGCGGTCTATGTTCAGCAGTGGAGTGCTTGCATGATTTATGAAAAAGCGGTTACTTATTGCAATATATTAAAGAGTGAGTGATTTAAGTTAGTCTTACAAACAGTGAGATTATTACAAGGTTAGCGAAAAAAATAAGTCATCAATCTGGGTCATAAGCTTCATTTCAGAAATTAAAATGGAAAAGCCAACGAAATATTTTCTTTTCATTTTTATAACCATTTCGTAAAAAACCGCTTACAATTTGTTTAGTGGAACCTTATTACATTATATTCATAGATTTTAATTAAGAAATTGCTGGACGTGACAGTTTCTATTAATATCAAAGTAATAATTGAAAGAAAGGAGTTAATCAAGGGTTCATTCTCAGGAGTCCTTTCCACTAATTATATCATGACGGCTTCGAAGCTAAGCGATCATGTTTGCGGAAGTTAATTCGTAGGTTAATATTCCCAACTTTATTAGTATTTGAATTTTAGATATTCAACTTACTTTATTAACGTATATTACATACAATACAATATCTTCGACATTAGTAAATAAAAATATCATAAAATATGTATACACATGGTGCCAAAAATATTGGCTTAGTTCCCTTGATGAATATTTAATATAAGTACTAGTGTGACGTTTCTAAGTCTTTCGTGAAAATAATTATTTTGAGAACTTAACTCTATGGATCAATAGTTTCATGAGAAAATTATAAAACATATTAGAATACTTTGAATCGTATTATTTTAACGGTTAAATTCAAATCAAAGTTACGAAAAAGTGTTTAAGTTAAGTAAACTGAACTTAATATTGTCGTGCTACAGTTTAAAGTAAAATAACTAAAATAAAATACAGTGCTTGGTACAGGCCTTCTTTAATTTCGTAAGAGGGTTTTGGAAGTAGATAACGTACTAAAATTCCTTTCGGCAGACTTATTCCTCTCTATCAGCGTTTGTTAATCCCGCTACCGTTACAGACTAACAAAGTTCACTGCCGAAAACAAGCCACCCCCCCCTATATACCTCTCTCTCTCAAAGGGTGATATTAATTGTTGTTACGCTCGGCGGGTTGGCAACTGCAGTTTTTATTTTTAGTCGTTATTAGGAAGCCGCTGCCCATCTCTCGATTTGCTTAACTCTGTCGCCTCTTACGACCCACACCCACACCCGTGGGCGACACATGCAGGCCAGCGGACATCCCTACACCGCCACTACACGGTAAGTCGGTTGGTAATTCCATGATACTACATTTATAATACAATTTTTAAATATGCTCCAGTTCCCTTGCACAGTTTGAAAGCAATAGTCATTCTAATCATCTCATTGAACAGGTGGGTTGGCGAGATCAGATCCTTGTAACTGTTGGTGTCGTTTCCCGTCACCAATCTGTAGGTATTGAATTTGTTATTTTCGAATGAATATTACGCCATTTATCGAAATATTACACATTTACAATGTCAGAGCTATGTTCGATTCAGCGCGTGCAATTAAGGTTTGCATTCGCAGGGCAATTTCTTACATCTTTTGTTGTCTTGTCTAACTCGAGCTAAACGAAGGACAAAATTACTGATTGAGCATAAGTCTAGATCATTTCCAGGTTTGTCGGTGAGGTCCTGCCCAGCTTATATCTCAAATTTGTGTGGAAGTTTTAGATATATGCTGGGCAGGACAAATACGCGATGCAATTTGAAGCTCCATTTATGAGGCTTGTTAGGTAGGGTTAAGTTACTGTTAATTTGATACTGTTACGTTGTACTCAACTGATCATCTATAGATAGCGTCATCCCACTACAACTGATGAAAATATATTACTCAGTTCATCGATAAGAGGGCGTATTTTGTATGGTCCTTCACTCCTGGCCGTATGAGGACGCTCAAAGTCGCTCAGCGAGCTATGGAGAGGGCTATGCTCGGGATTTCTCTGCGTGATAGACTTAAAAATGAGGTTATCCGCGGTAGAACCAGAGTGACCGACATAGCCCAACGGATTAGTAAGCTGAAGTGGCAATGGGCCGACGATATAGCTCGAAGAACCGACAACCGTTGGAGAAAAAGGTTCTTGAGTGGCAAAATTGTACCGGTAGGCGAAGTGTAGGGCGACCCCCCACCAGATGGAGTGACGACCTGGTAAGACATTCAGGAAGTCGATGGATGCAGGTGACTCAGGACCGTGCTTTTTGGCACACCTTGGGAGAGGCCTATGTTCAGCAGTGGACTTGTGAAAGGCTGTAATGGTTATGATGATGATGATAACAACACTACAAAAAAGTTCACTTACAAATATTTTTTTAAGTTCGATGCTAATAATCATAAAATAAAGAATTTGCACAAAAATATTTTCAAGTTTTCGTTTGCCGTCACAAATATCTTTAGCAGGAAATTTAAATAAAGGACAAATAGTTAGATCAGTCGTGAGTTACATATTTTTTATTTGGAAGGGCCATACTGCTGCTGTATTATGGTGGCAGGGTGTTCAGCAGTGGACTTGTGAAGGGCTGTAATGATGATGATGTAGTTTTGAAGGAACAATTATTATCCCTATTTAGTATAGACTGTATGTGGCCTCAAATCTACAAAAATGTAAGCAGAACCTGGTCCCCTAATTGTATTAATGATGAGTTGAATCAGTATTCACATTCTAATAAAACTCCTATAATTTAGTAAATTACTTAAAAATAGTTTCACTTGAAATTTAACCGACTTCCGAGTAAATAGCTACTATATTTAACCGTCCGTAGATTTTTACTTCTACAACATCAATTATTATTATTATAGCCCATTAAAAGTCCACTGCTTAACTTAGGCCCTCTGTGAGATTACCACAAAAGACGGTACTGAGTCAACTGCATCTATCTAGTAAAACAGCTACCGACGTAGGGGTTGCCTAATACCGAGCTTGCCAATACGAGACTGCCACACGAGGACATTTCTGTGACATTTCGGTTGACAGTACTTCAAGCTCTATGACCGGCCCAGTGCCACTTCAGCGAACTTATCTTATCTGGGCTATGCTAGTTACTCTCGTTCTACGGCGAATATCATTGTTACTGATTTTATCACGCGGAGAAACTTAGAGCTTAGCCTTTTCCATCTCTCGCTGAGTTACCATAATATATTATTTGACTGTTATATAAGCAGTTTTCTCAGTGACGATAAGTTAATGCAAACAAGATATTCTATCATTGTCTTTAGGGATGTTCGAGTTTCTTTTTACTGCGGAATTTGAACTTTTCTTTGTACCGAAACTTTTTAGTTTGAAACGAAACTACCATTTGGACTAAAACACAAATTAGGGGTTAGATTCACTAGGTTTTACACGTTATCTGTTGGAAATATTCTTAACATCTCAAACGGCAAGCGTCCAAATTTCACCGCTTCGATATTCAGTCAATATTCAAGTGGTTGAATGTGACCGCACCCACCCACACCACTTTAACCCATAAATACTTACGTTTAGAGACTTTTCTTTTATGAAAAAGTTTGGCATTATAGCATTAACATGAAATTTTCTATCCTATGGTGGAATAAAAAGTCACTTAGGATATTTATTCATAATCTACGTTCATTTAGTACGCTATTTTCGTGTGAATGTTATTGTGTTGATTTTTGGATATTTTTAGTGTTTTATTAGTGTTTTAGTATAGTATTTTATTTTAAAATTGTAATGAAAGTTTTAAATAATTTTAAGTAATATATAGAAATAATTGTGATTTGATATCGATACACCTTACTGCTTTTGATTTAAATTCCATTTTATTGTGACACATGTTAGAAAACCCAAAATGTTGGACTCACATAAAAGTATGGTGCAATGCAATGCTCTTTGTAATTGTAATATATAAAAGGATATTTGTTTGCGCCCGATTGCGCGAGAACCGGTTGAACGTTTGGACGGACTGCATTCCTGTAGAGGGCGCGGCCGATCGAGTGGGAGGTCTTAACCTGCGCCGGAGCGCGCAGTCAGTTGGTTTGACTCTGCGATACGCAGATCCACGTCGGGAAAAAAGTGACCCGAGAACCTCGAGTTAAACCGAAATTGTTATACGCTTGACGGCCGCCATTGCTTTATTTAATTTCGTTGATAAAAGTTATAACGATGCCTTTATTTGATAGTAAGCGATCAGTTTAACCTCTATTGTTACCAATTTGTGTAGAGGGATTGTATAGGCGGCATTTTAATATCCAACTGAGTAATTCGAACAGTAATTGACATTGAGGTGTAGCTTCGTGGCATTCTATATAGTACGAAGTGCATTCGCTTATTCGTTCGAACTCTAAACCTTGACTATATATCAACTGAGACTGTAGTTTTGTGCCAAGTGAAGTGAGACTGGAGGTCGGCTTTAGAAGTGAGGCGCTTTTTTTGGATCAGTGCAGCGACGGCGGGTTCCGGTCCGCCTTGGTGACGTCGTCTACCACATTCACCACATCGTTCTCTCACATACACACCCACACTACCTTCACACCACTCTGACGACGTCTTGTGGTATACCCTACTCCTGAACTAGGTAAGTTCCTTTTTTTTGAGTTAGTAGCCTACATAAAATAAGTTTCCATAAGCCATTGGGCTCTCCCCTTGGTTGCCCGTCGATTTGAATTGCTATGGGCCCCAATCCAGTCGACCTTCGTTTGGGCAACTCAGGGCCGTAACAATTACATACAAAATTTTAAATTATTTAACTACGGTTTTGAAACACGTCGTTTTCGAAGGTCTAATTGTAATATTTATATTTACGATCTGAGTCCATGACATGGAAGTTTGAAGTGTAAAATGAAACGTAATTTGTAGTTATATCCAGTCACTTTATACGCTGTAATCAATGCATGAATAATGTGAACAATAAACTTGTCATTGATGTTTACTGGTCTATTAATATCTTTTTTAGGGTTGACAAAGGCAGAGATTTATTCAACCAACTCTATGATGGGTCTATAAAGGCTATACAGATAAGATTCTTAAAGATATTAGTTGATGCTAAAACGAAAAATGCTTTAGATAAAAATTATGAAAGGTTATTTAAAATTTGCAAAATTATTCCCATAAACATAAAAGTAAAATCCATTTATAATAGAACGACATGATATGGTAACATTTAAGAAACCTAGGACATGTACATGTATATACAACGTGCGGCTACAATGGTGACTTTATCACACATATACGTTTCCAAAATTTCGTTTCATGACGAAATTATATTTCCATTAAACGTTATTACTTACGTTTTATTTAAAATTTTAGAAAATAGCATGTTAGAGCAACATGTATTTAAAGAACTGTTGCGTAGCAGTTATTTTCCGGGGTCACGGATCATAACATTGCATCACCGAAATTAAAACGAATAAGCAATACTATTGAAGGAAAGAAGATTTGTTGGCGAACGGTCGGCGCAGGAGACACCGGCTCCTCCCCCGCACCCCGCCGCACCGATATCGAATTCTTTTTTGCTTTTCTAGTACTAGCTGAACCCGAGTCCTTGACACACTTGTTCATAGCAGTGCGCATAATTAGGTCGACTAATATTTTGGTAAATAATTCCGTGAAAAAGACGCTTACCTATTGTATTTTATTTATTATTTTTTGTGTAATTAAGATAGTAATTAGGTTATGGTATTGCGATAAAAACGCTTTGTTTTGTTTTTCTTTCTAATCTAGTTGGTACATTTACATCGCTTGCGATACGAACGCTTTTATTTGTGTTATTAGTGCTTGTGTAAACTGGTGATCGTGATGGCAAATACACATCCGAACTACACAGTAGCTGAATATGCGAACATGATCCCAATTTACGGAGAATGGCATCAAAATGCCGCCCTTGCGATAAGAACATATCGCGAGAGATATGGTGATACAAGACAATGTCCTACTCATTCTCGCACTATTGTAGGAGTTCTTCAGCACATCCGCCGAAAACCGGCCAGTGGATCCTAGGTATCAACACCCTGATCGACCGCCTACACGAATATACCCAATCCACTTAACTGAAAATGTGATACAACACTTCGAAGACCAACCCAAAACTAGCATCCGCCGGAGCGCTAGGCATTTTCAAGTCCATCACAGAACCATAGGATATTAAAGCGCGAAAAGTGGCGCCCATTCAAGTTTGGAAAAGTACATACTCTGCTATCGCGTGATAAAATAATAAGAGTTAATTATTTTCAGAGGTTACTGAGAAAATTTGAATAAGACAGTGACTTTCTTTCCCAAATTTGTTGGACTGACGAAAGCACGTTCACCGGAAACGGCATGTGGAACCAGCATAATCTGCACCATTAGGCACGCAAAAACCAAAATCTGCGCGTTTGACGGGAGTCAAGAGAGAAAACATGAAACGCCGTTTAGTTCTTTGTATCTGCCAACAAGGTGGTCTTATTGAAAACAAGAAAATTTAAAATAAAGACAAATTAAAGCAGTGATTAGTGATGACAGTTAACAAATAGTAACATGAGAGTGTGATATGATACGTGTTTGACTAAGCATCTCCGCTGTAGGTACCACTTACGGCGCGCGCCGCCACGCCGATGCCGCTAAGTTTCTTTGATAAACAAGACACTTTGCGCGGTTGCCAGCCCGCTAAACGCTGCGTTGCCGCTTCGAGTTAACGTAAACCAGCTAGGTTAATTAGCAATTTCATGAGTGAATTTTCGTAAGGGTGATCCCTATTTTAGTTACTTTTTTAATATTTAGTTTGTTTAACTAAGTAATTTTAACTTATCAAAATGAATATGATTAATGGTCACTAGCCCTACCCGTGTGTTAAATTAAAGTCACCGTTGTAGTGCCACGTTGTATACGTAAATTCCGATTATCTACCCCGTCTAGGGAACTATTATTTGTAGGCAAGTATTTATTTAGCCCCTGAAATGGAAGTATAATATCCTAGTTTAGGGGCTAATGACCACTGTAAATTTTGTGCATGTTATATGTTTATCAATAAAGATAATTATTTTTTTATGTACATTATCATAATTTTCTGCTATCGAGATGTATTAAAAATTACAGAAAATTGTGACAAGTCTTCTTTAGGTACATTGGATACTATTTGATGATTTTTTTTTCTCGGGAAGTACGGCCTAAGAGTTTAAATGAGATCGTGAATAACATTTTACGAATTTTGCTTATACACGTTCGGAGCCCCTATAGTCCGGAGGTCCCGTTCATTGATACGGCTGATACGGCGGTAGCTACGCCTCTGACAAGCACACATTTACATTGAGTACTTTTTATATATTTACACTTATTACTATTTAATCACTGTCGCTGAGGGGGGGAAATCCTTAACGTAAAGTCGTCGGCTCCTTGCGTACCATGTGACGTACTTGGCTAAGTTCATCATCGTAATCGTCGCTTTCACTTTCTGAATCTGAAGATCTATTAATGATGAATAACTGTTCCGTCATTTCGTCAATAATATGGTCGCTCTTCCTATATTCATCTTCGACTTCAAGTGCAAGAGCACATTTCTGCACATAGCACTCAGTTCTTCCTGACTCGTTAAATTTACTTTTTCCTGTATGATCTCCATTGTCCTGGTTACGTTCCAGTCGACGCTTTAAGCGGCTACGTGCCCTTTAATGGCAGCCCACGCCATCTTGATGGGGTTTAAATCGGGATGATATGGGGGTAAACGAAGGACATCGTGGCTGTTTTTTTTAAACATTTTATATATTGCGTATCTTTTATGCACGTCGTACCATTTTCTACTAACCACGATTCCATTTTTGCCTTCTTGTTATTAGAAGTAGGGTTTATAAGCACGATTTATAAGTTTGTTGTGGTACGGAGCATTATCAATGACCACCACCGAGTTAGGGCTCAAATTAGGAATCATTTGGGTCTGTAACCATTTCTCATAATTTGTGAAATTCATGTCATCATGATAATCTCCGGTTTTGACTCCAGATTTGAAAATTAATAGGGCGTTCGGAACAAACCCTGCTTCTGACCCAGCGTGTATCATCACTATCCGCTGACCTTTTGATATTGGGTGCTTTATTCCTTGAGCGGAACCATCTGACCACGCCTTACCTTTTGTGTGTGATGAGTGGGCATACGACTCGTCAGTAAATACAATTGGTCGCCCTTCATTCCTGTATATTTCATTGTCTTCGAGTAAAAGATCCTTTTCAGGCGAATATCGGTCTTCTCTATAAGAACTATTGGTTTCGAAGAGTTCTATTGGTTTCGATCTTTCGCCACTTGAAACCCAAGTATTTGACAATTCTCTTTAAGCTTGTTTTAGCACCTTGTAAATTTATATCCTGTTTGAGTTTCGCTAGTAATTTGTTTATGGTCGGCATTTCTTCTTCAGTTTTGTGGAGGTTGTGTATGCATCTTTTTATTACTCCTTGGTCAAAATTTTCTATATCAGTAATAGGTTTTGATCTAGACCGTTTTTACCAAGCGTGCGGAATACCGAAAGTAAGTCCGAAATATTGCCTTTAGTTGCGATCCGCTGTACTGTGCATTGGGACACACCCGTTCCGTTAGCAACTCTTAAATAAACTTTATCTACATCTTTTACGCCTTCTTCTTTTACTTTTTTCATATGTAGTCAGGCTTAAATAATCTTAACTTTGAAATGCACACACTAAATGATAACCTGGAAGCCATAAGAGAATAGGCTTGTAAATATGGCGTTTATGTTACTCCAGCTTAATGCAAATCTATAATCTTCGGAAGTTCGTAATTATTGACTAAGGTTGATTATGGAAATCTCTCTCCTGTAATTTATAATGGAACTTTAATTCCGTATTGTGATTCCAAAAAAAATCTTGGCTTGTACATGAGTGAAGCTATGACCTGGATATTGCAGATCTCTGAAGTAAGTCGTAAAGTTGTTGCTACCTTGCGTTCCCTATATCGTCTTAAAAAATTCCTATTTGAGAATACCTATTTGAGAAAAGGAAAGAGATTGTGACGAGTAACAGGGTGTCACAGTATATTTTTTTATTTTATTCTAACAAAGGTAACTGTCTTATGTATGAATAAAGAAAAACTTGTGACTGTCTCTTAGTGAATCTATTACCTCGTGGAACAGGAGCCGTTCGTTTAGTTTGTTTGTCACAGTTACAGTCTGCTATTATAAAATAGCTGTTTTTTTATATGTTACCTTAAATACGCATCACTTCTAATTTGTCACTGTCAATGCCATTTCAACACGTTTGACGTTTACTGTGTATTCGTCGAATCGTCGATTTTGATCAGTGAAATATGTAAACGCGTTTTGTTTTGTTTTTGTTTATGCTATAACCGGGGCGGTCGTGTTAAATAGATATAAATTATTAAATCGCTTCAAGAATTGTTTTAACAAGATTAAAAACGATAATGTGCCCGTGATTAATATTATCTAATCTCTGCTAAAGTGTTGATAAATCGTTTTGTTGACGACGTATTTCGTTTAGTTGCAATTTTAATTTTTTTTAGTTACTTTTTATTTATTGTGATTTTAACTTATTGTATGCGTGAATAATGAACTTGTCCTTTGCGGGTTGTGGTTTTCTTGGTATTTACCATGTTGGTGTTGCTGTGTGTTTTAAAAAATATGCACCACATTTATTGTTAGGAAAGATTTCTGGCGCTTCTTTTGGTGCTATTTCGGCCTGTGCGCTACTGTGTGATATTCCGATCGGTGAGTGGTATCCCATTTTTAAATTATACTGTACATAAATTAAATATGTTTAGTGGATAAAATGTAGGGTAATAAGTACTTTACTTTTTTACTTTTACAATTTGTATAGTAAAATTTTGAAAATTAAATGTAATAAAAAATTAATTAAACTAGTGACTCTTCCTCTCAGTAGTTCAACTGAGTATAATTTACTACTACAATGAATGGGTTGGAGTTATAATCATTTAGTAGGAATTTGGGGTGTAAGGTGTTTTATTTGGTAGAAGTTTGGTCAGCAATTATAACAATACAAATATAAATTAATAAAAGGTTATATACCATTTTCAAGAAAATAAGAAAAAGCTATTAAAACTGCGGAAAATGTGGAAAACATGTGCAATATTACTGTGAAAGCTGGATAGCTTAAAGAATTTTGAGTAAGTGCAACAAGGACTTAAGGCCATGTCAAAGACTAGTGTCACATTATTATACTTCTAAGGTATTTTTACTTTTCTGTGTATTTTGTCTGTATTTTGTCCCAGTTGCTTAAAGTATTTATATTCATTGAATAAAACTATTTTTACAGATTTTATTGCATTTAATTCTACTTATTTTTAGTTTGCAACGCACCTATGGTCCTCCATGACCATGAGTGTTGCAAAGCACCTGAAATGTCGGGAATAAAAAATAAGTAAACTTAAATGTGATAAAATCCGTAAATGTACTTTCATTTAACATGTAGTACATTTGTGTAAATATATTATATCATTGTTTATATTCATTTGAGCCGTGGTAGCTCAAAGGCCAAGCGCTCGCAAGAAACGAGATGATGCCTGTGCCCAGCTGTGGGATGTATTATGAACTGCTGGGCACAGGCATCATCTAGTTTCTGTTAACTTTGATGTATTATGTGGCTGTGATTATGAACTTTTAAATTGACTTACTGGGGAAAAATCTCACTAGTTGAATGGTTGAACTAATAAGTTTGAATTAGATGAAACTAACTGGAAAAGCAAGCTTATATATTTACTGCTTTAATATTGTTTGTTATATAGCTTTTTAGTACTAAAAGTTTGGTTTTTCACATTGCTAGTTATCATTTAGTTACTGTATTTAGATTTCTTAATAAGCTTATGTCAAAGCAAGCATAACAATGATTATGAAATTTTAACAAAATGTAAAGTAATAAACAAAAATTGTTATTCACTATTAACCAACAGTTTGAGCTACAACTTTACTTTTTAACACATTATTAAATTTTTTTGTAGAAGAGAGGGCAAACGAGTATACTGCTCACCTGATGGTACATGAATAGCGCCGCCCATGAACAACTGCAACACCAGGGGAATTGCAGGTGTGTTGCCGGCCATTCACATAGGAGTAACCCCTTTTCTTGATGGTACCTAAGTTGTATCAAACCACTCCACTTGACTTTTTGATGTCTAGGGAGAGAAATGCTTTGCGAACCGAGCGTTGTCTGAACTGCATATCTGCATGGAGCACACATACCGCGGGATAGTCGACAGTATGTTCCCTCCGTCAATGAGAGTCGAGTAGGACGCTGAGAGAGACCCTAGCAGATTGGTTTTCTCCTCATCATGGGGTCAGTGAGTCGTCCTCCCTGTGCAGAGATAGGAGAGATGGCTGGCAGAAGTTCCCTTAGACAGTCTTGGCAAGAGACCAGAATGCACGGATTCCCTAAGGAAGGTGAACCACTTTCTCGCCAATTCTGCCTATGTGCCTTGGCAATGACTCTTTTGATGGACCTGGAGGCGGAATTATACTTTTTTTTAAGAGCGCTGGTATTTGCACCCCGAGACGTTGATGCGTCAGCCTAGGCTCTAAATGATGATGGTAGCACTTCTGTTTATAGCGTGAAGTTATTTTATTGGAGGGACCAAACCATGGCTGGGATCTGCCTCCGATGGGCGCCACGGAGGTTCGTATTAAAAGTTCCATACCCTGAAGTAACACATCGGTGACAGAATTAGCAACAATGCTGGGAATGTCCGGCGAGAAGCAAATCCGCCCCAAGGATAAGATGCAAAAAAATACCGCATCCTATTCCAATCGGCAAACCTATATTGCCAAACTCGACAGCAGCCTGTTGAATGCAACCGCGACGTTAGTGTGAGTACAAGACACACTCCGTACAAGGTAATGGTCCGAAGAGCCAAAAGGGCCATGTGTCCGGATGAGAGGTAAGCAGAAAGTCCAACGGGGAAGGTACATGATCTTCCACATCAGGAATTCGCGTAAGCGAAGTAATCAGTTGTGTCAGACCATATGCCAAGGCAAAGTCATAAACAGATCTCCCCGCATGATCGGTTAAACGTGAACCGAAACCATTCGGCCTGATGGGCGTTAAAATCGCCAAAGATCACAATCTGCGGATAGGATCTGCTATAGCAAGGAATCTGAGCCTTTTGGATGTGGTCGATGAGTCGGTCTGTTTCGGCATTACCGCTATGGGTCCTATAGCACACCCGTAGACGCGCGGCTGGTCGTCGTATCCAAGGATGGACAGGTCCGAACCTTCAAGATTGCCAAGATGTCGAAAACAGATATCCTCTCTGACATATGCGCCAACTCCAGCCCCGGGTACAAAGAAGTGTTTTAATTTGTACCCCGGGTAGGACATGTACGAGGTATCACCTGGAGACGACACCTGCGTCTGGGTTAAAAAGAGAAAGGCCGGCTTCGCCGTCTCCAGATGGTAGTGGACGGCGTTAAGGTTCGAGTGAAGTCCCCTGATGTTGCAGAAGTCCATAGCTAGTAACGATTTCTTAAATTTACGCGAACACTACACATTGAATAAAACTATTATTTACGGATTTTATCGCGTTTAAATACTACTTAATTTATTTTTATTATCCCGACGTTTCGGGTGCTTTACAGGACCCGTGGTCACGGGGGGGACTGAGATGTTTGACGTTCCAATTCATTAATATTCATTAATACTCATAGTTAGTCCGGCTACCTTCCGTTTTTGAATATTAATTTTTGGTCCGATTTACGCAAAACGAGCTTACAGTATCCTGAAGTCTTGCAGTGGTATGCTTGGGTTTGGGTTTAATTTTGTTAATTATAAGATCCTAAGCAGATGGCAGCACCCATCCATCTTCTCTATTGAAATTTGGATGATTTTTTCATTTCAGTAGCCTCGCGTATCATCCTTGGTAGGAATCGGAGTTCTTTTGCGAGGATTTGTGGTTTATATAAAAATACCATCACCACTGAGAGGACATACCAGAGCACGCACAAAGGTGCCATTTTGTGTGTGAGATAAAACACCTACATCTCGCTGACCGTGAAACTATGGTCAGTTTTGATGTTTAGTCACTATTTACATGCCTACCTATTGTTGACTGCATCTCAATTGTAACTAGGAAGCTAGAAGAAAATAAAATGCCTCAAGAATATGCCATGTTATTTGAACACTGGCTATCTATTGTGGAAGGAGTACTTAAAAAATCAAAAACTGAACAAACTAGCAAGTTATTAGTTTTATTATATCTTGGCAAAATTGTCTTCATTTACATCAATACATCGCTGCATCGGATGGAACCACTGAGCAAAGCACTTTTCCCACTCATCCCAAAGCGTCTCTTCGACGGCATTTTGAAACGCAGCTTCGTCGCTTCGTCGGCGTCTATGAAACGTTTTCCTCAAATAAAAATCGCAAGGTACGAGGTCGGGGCTGTACGGCGAGTGGCCCAGTAATTCCACGCCAGACATCGCCAAGTAGTCGATTGTTCGCTTGGCGGTGTGCGACGAGGCGTTGTCGTGGTGAAGGAGGATCCTACTACGAGGTTGTTACTCCCTAACTTTTACCAAGACAAGTGGCAAACAATTGTTAGTGTACCACTCTGCAGTAACTGTTTTTCGATCCTCTCAAACAATTGTTGCGTAATGAACTGTCCTTCCGAAGAACGAGGCCACCTTTTCACTTTGATTGGCAACTCCTAGGAAGGAAACACCCAGACAGCAGAATGTCACTTAATTTCAGGACCATAACAGTAAATCCAGCTTTCGTCACCCGTAAGTATGTCGAACACATCATTTGAGTCACCTCCGTTAAATCTTTGAACCATTTCACGACGCTAATCAGCACGACGGAGTTTTTGGTTTCAAATCATAAGGTATCCACCGGATACAAAGATTGCTGACCGCTAAATGTTCATGGAGAATGTTGTACACTTGACTCATATCGATGCCTAAGCTTGTCCGAATCTGCTGATAAGTCACTCTTTTGTCAGTCTCTATCATACGCCGCACAATACTGATGTTATCTTCAGTCGTCGCCATAGAAGGCTGTTCCTCACGCAGATCATCGGTGAGATTAGTGCGACCACGTTTAAACTCATTAAACCAGTTGTAAACAGTGGCACGGGATGGGGCTTCATCGTGTAAGGCCAATCAAAGTCTATTATAACTTTCTTGTTGACTTGAATGACATCTAAATTCATAAAAAATCATTGTACGAAAATTTTCTCGCGTTAGATTCATGCTGACGTGACACAGAAAATTTTCAATTTGCCGCCAAATCGTAAACAAATGACAAATTAATAAAATACATACACCATAATATTGGCAAAGAGTACCATTTTCAAAATTTGAACTTATTTTTTTATTATATCGTTTACAAGTGGCCAGTTCTAAAAACTTCCAGTTTCGCCCTCGTATTAACAAATACTGTACTTACAATATAATTCCCAGCAGATTTGTGTTCATTAGGCTCAATTTTCATTGCTGAGGAATGGAATGGAACGGAAGTGTTAATTTTGGTGCGACGCGCGGGAAGGCGCGCAAATTCGCGCGAATACTTGAGCATTACGCCTTGGAGCTGTAGAAAAGTTGGTCGAGAAGAAAAGTACGAAAATAACATTGCAGAAGACATCGACTTCGATGCCTTAATAAAAAAAGAGTTTGCCGATAAAAAGAGTACGAAAATAACATTGCAGAAGACATCGACTTGGATGCATTAATAAAAAAAGAGTTTGCCGATAAAAAGAGTACGAAAATAATATTGCAGAAGACATCGACTTTGATACCTTAATAAAAAAGAGTTTGCCGATAGAGTACGAAAATAACATTGCAGAAGACATCGACTTCGATACCTTAATAAAAAAGAGTTTGCCGATAGAGTACGAAAATAACATTGCAGAAGACATCGACTTCGATGCCTTAATAAAAGAGTTTGCCGATAGAAAAGTACGAAAATAACATTGCAGAAGACATCATTTCATCGTTCATTTCAATTAATTACACTTTTCCTAACAAATATTTATTTGTTAGGAAAAGTGTACTTAACTGAAATGAACGACTGTATTTAAAAAAATGTTTTTTTATTTTAATTTTACACATATTTAAATTGGTAAGTAGAGCGGGGGCGCCCGTAGAAATTTCGCCCAGGGCGCCGGTCATATTAAAATCGGCACTGGCTACAGGAATCTTCGAGATTTCCCTGGAAGACTCGCGACTTCTTTTTTGGCTCATATCTAGGTTGCGCGTTCCATAATTAACATAAGACTCATTTTACTATTAACAATTTCGTTACAAAAATTCGCTTCCATTCCGTTCTACAGCAGTCTAAATTGAGCTTTATTGATTGTTGTTCCTTATCAGTTATTCATATGACTTAGATGTATCGAAGGGCGCTGGGATGGATAACATACCATGGTGTTTTCTTCAAGGAAACTGCATCTGTAATCGATCTTCCTTTGTGATATCTTTACAATAAATGCTTATCTGATGGAACATTTCCTGACATTTGGAAAAGTGCAAGAATAGTCCCAGTTTTCAAGGATGGATCAAAAAGTGACGTTATGAATTATAGACCAATATCAATACTGCCCATTCTTTCTAAAGTTTTTGAGCGTTTGGTGCATGATGCTATTTACCCCCTATTGCATAATGTTATCTTAGATGAACAACACGGGTTTGTTAAACGGCGATCTACCATAACTAATCTTATCACTTACACATCAGATTTGTTTAGTGCGCTTGACACCAATACACAAACTGACAGTATTTATACTGATTTCCGGAAAGCATTTGACACTGTTGATCATAAAATACTATTGGAGAAGATTGCTTTTAATGGCATACGCGGCAATCTCTGGCGGTGGTTCAAATCTTATGTCTCTAATAGAACGCAGAGGGTTGTTATTAAAGGTTTGGAGTCCGATGTTGCTAATGTCACTTCTGGCGTCCCACAGGGCTCCATTTTGGGTCCTCTTTTGTTTGTGATCTTCATAAATGCTGTGCGTGCACTCATGTTAACACACAAAACTCTAACATCTAATACATGTTAAAATTATATTTTAGAAATCAAGGTACTTTTTTTTACAAAATTAAGTACCTCACATAATTATTCTATATTTTATACTCTATGTGTGATCATCGTCGTTGAGTTTAGATATGTAAGAAATTGTAGAAGAACATAAGCCTTAATATAAGATGTATTATGGAATTGTTTGTGGTTCTCCAAATAAATAAATAAAAAATCCTACTATTAACATAGATTTTATTTGATAATTTGAAAGCTGGAGTATTGTGGCGAAAAATTGGCCAGGAGTCTCATACCGATTTCCAGTGTATGACATGAGTGTGTCAAAAAAATAAGTGACAAAAATGACAAATGTCTTATTAAGGTGGTAAGATTTTTCATCTCAGGAGTTTGTCTGGGTACATAACATCTTCTTACTTTTTCTGCCACCAAATAGTGCTTGCACTGCTGTGTTCCAATTAGCTGCGAGCAATCCATCTTAGACTTCAGAGATGGCAACACACCTGCAGTTTTCTTATTTTGAAGTTGACTGCAGTTGCACATTTGGATTTTCAGCATAACTTTAATCAATTTCACCCTATGCGTAAGAGTGGTGACAGAGACAATGTTGAAAATTGCAGGTCCATATCTGTACTAAGTGCGGCAGCCATAATACTTGAAAAAGTTTTAAATCTCTGACTCACAAATTTTCTAAAATATAACAATATAATTTCAGATAATCAATTTGGCTATGTGAAAGGTAAGTCTACTAAAGATGCAGCTTTAATTCTAACTAA